>LPNX010270101.1:301001-331381 GCA_001517045.1 Pseudotsuga menziesii
GGGACTCCTGATTTAGACATGACTCCCGATTTAGACATATGACCAAATTTGGACAAGGGAGGATTAATAATCCTAACATTCTTAACATATGTAAAGAGGGCAAGAGCAATGAAATGCTAAAATACTCCTTGAAAAGTATAAGAAAAGGTCCAAAAAAAGCAATGGTTAAAATTATGCTATATCCAAATATTGCTGACCTTATAAATATAAATATGTCCCGGATGAAAGCTGCGATTAGCTGTGCTTTTAAGCACTGGTGAAGTCCCAAAGGGTCATATAGGCCAAAAAGGCCATGGAATAAAATTGATGGTCCTAATGAACCTGGATCAAGCTTGATGTAGTCATGATGCCTAAGTTGAATAAGCACTCTCTAAACAACTCAACCATTTGTGAGGCACTGCCATTCCTTGTGTTGTTGTTTGTCCGACATTGGTTATAGTGAGTACTCCCTTTCCATATCCAAAGTGTCATGATGTTAAGTAGGAAGTCATCCTTTGCCTTAGCCTTGTCAATTTCATCCTTCACCCTTCACTAGCAAATTGACTACAACTATGAAATGAGTATAGTCCTGAAAGTCTAGTCTAAGTAATAATAAATAAAGCCTTATATATGTATTTGATGATGTACCGCCAGTGAAATGAATGCTACTTGTTGTGATTGTTGCTTGAATGAGTTGTATAGCATGTCTTAGCCTTTTAACACTTGCATTAGATGGATGATAGTCTGAGTTATTATTGGTGTCTGGTCATTTACAAATGGTTATATTGTTTATTGGTTATGATTGATGATCAGATAGAGGCCTGTGAGGGGTATGAGTATACATCTTAGATGGATTTGGACTCTCTGAGTCTAATGAGACAGTTTATTTCTAGTTTCGGGCACTTGCAGACATGATTAGGCTCATTCTGCCTTTCTGATGCAGTTTTTCTTCGTAGGTTGATATGTCTGAGCAGGGAGATGTTTTAGTTGGATCTCCTAGGGCGTTGTATGGGCATAGGGGGTGCAGCCACTTGTTTGAACCATAGTACCCCCATCCCAGAGAGCCTGGTGGGCTCAGTTTGACAACGCAGGCATCCTAAGAGGCTGTTTTGGTAGGATCACGTTTCCCGATGCAGATTTAAAAATGATTAAATGGCTATGGAAGAAATCGATTTGGGCTACTGAGGCAAGGAAATGACATGGGATGAGTCACAATGATGAGAGTGATGTCCTCCACACCTTCTCCAGCAGTTGCAGCACCTGATTGGGCCCACACCTATTTTTGGGCATTTTTATATTATTTTCTGGAGCTTTTGGGAGGCTCACGATTTCCTCAAGGAGGCACAATGTCAAAGAATTAAATTATTATATTATTTTATTGTGCCATGGGGACACCCAGAGGGAGTTAGTCAAACACTCCTTGGACCCACCATGTGCTTCATTTATTTCTTGTTGAGTGGGTTACCCTCTTTATGGGTGATTTAGTCTCCTTTGGTACTTTATGGTTATATTGATCCATGTATTGTATGTTGATCTCATCTCAACCATTGATTAGAACATTTTATCTTTTAATCTTAGCCACTCATTTTGAAAGTGGTTAGTATTCGGTTATGAGTGTGGTTTTCTCATTTCTATTTAAATGAGAGAGCTTCTCATTTGTAAGGGGTCTTTGGCTCTTGGATCTTGTTGTCCGCCAATTGCACACCAACAGCAGAAATCTTCCGAAAGCTGTCTCCTCACTTGAGAAAGTGGGAGAGGTGTAACCTTGGGGACAAGCACAGAGCTAGGTACTGTCACCTACTCCTAGCTCCTCCGTTTAGGCTAACTCCTAACGAAGCCAAGGGGGGTAGTCCCTAACAAAGAGTTTTTTAAGGCTCAATGTGGTTAAAGTGTTTTAATTAGTTGCGGATGCGGATGGGTGTTACTTAGGAGTTATTATGATTAGAAGTGTTTATTTATTATGAGTATGATACTTAATAAAAAACAATCCATGTTGCTAACAAGAGATTAACAGATAAACAATGATTTCAGACTTTAATAGTGCATTCAGAGAAAGAAATTATGATAAACCATACACAATTGATCAAATAATATAATTATACAAATTAAAAAAGGACCAGTGCCTTATGGAGTCAATGAAGCTAAAATGCGCAAGAGAATTAAACACAAGTCTAGAAATCAAACTAGTGAATGTTAGGTGATGCGAGTGCTCTTGGTAGGTTTTAAGGATTTTATGTGTTCTTGATTAAGGTGTCAACGAAAGTTTGTCAAACGCCGGGAGAATCTTCTAAGTTCACTCCGTTGAAGACATGTCGGGCCCGCCCAGTATCCCAGGCTGGTCTCGCGAAGATTGACCAGCTAGCTGAGAAGCTTAGACAACAGGATTTCGGCGCCTCTACTAGGAAGTACTTTGAAAAATTCCCTACAACACCGGTGCGTTGGTTGCGGGGTGTTAAATTTTATTAAGTTATTCTTGCGGGGCTAAAGATCCAGTGTCGTTTCTAAGTATTCCGATCTGAGATCGGTCAGAGCATACTTCGGCAAGGAGGGGAAAAGGTCAATTAATTAAGGGGTGTGTGTTGCAAGTTTTATTAAACTAGTTAATTAGGACTCTCTGACAGAGAGCGCTCTTGACCTTGTCTTATGACAAAGGTTCAAGAGACTTAGCTAATCTAAAGGCCTAGTGCAATGATATGCAAATCTAATGAATGCTCTCCGATAGAGAGTGCTCTTGACTTGTGTTATTGCAAGTTCAAGAGTCTTACTTAATTTGTTAAACTTGAATGAAAGAAATAAAACAATAACAATTTAACTACCCAAAAGTCTCTTTTAGGCTTTTAGGGCCCTAATTGGGAAAGCAACGGGGTAAGTATACTAAAAGAAATATGTCACATTCAATTTAAACAATCAAAACAATATTTTTAACTCATTTTCTATGAACAATAAATTAATCAAACATGCACTACTTGACTAAGATTATGTAATTATCGTACACTATTCTACCATTAGCAATTTTAAACAAAGAAAATGAAAAGCATGAAAGTGAGACGATATAGGCTTTCCCCAAATCGGGGAAGAATGGTGTGGGACCCGTAATCCCACTCGCTTTTTATTAATTTTACAATTTTTTGATGACTTGTTTTTTGCCTTTTCCTGAAAGAATAGGGAAAGAAAGGGATGGAAGAACAGGGAAAATTGTCTTTTTTGTTCTTGCTTGCTCACTTGTTTGTTTTTAGCCTTTGGGCTTTTCTCGATTCCTCCTGCAAATAAGAGCTTTAAACAGTTCAAACGTTATGCATTAGTCAAAACTTTAAAGACAAACTACAAACTAAATTCTCGAAAAAGAGGGTAAAAACTAGCGATGAAAAAAGAGGAAAGAGAGAGGATAAAAACCAAGGAAAGGGAGAGAGAAAAGGTGAAAAAGAGGGCTGTCCTAAAGGTGAAAGAGAGGGCTGTTCAAAGGCAAAAGAGGGCTGTAAAACAGTGAAAAAGAGGGCAGCAAACAGTCAAAAGAGGGTTGTCCAAAAAGAAGAAAGATAAGGCTGTCCAAAGTGAAGAAAATGGCAAAAAACTAGGGCAAAAGAGGGCTGTCCAAAGTGAAGAAAAGGGGCTGCAAACTAAAGTGAAAAGAGGGCAGCGAACAAGAAGAAGGAAATGCAAGCCAAACAAGGCAATAGGAAGGAAGCCTAAGGGTTGAAAAAAGTAAACTAGGGCTTCCTAAGTGACCGATAACCAAAAGAACATTAACTTGTGGATGGAACCAAAGAGAGAGAGAGTTATTTCAAGCTTTCTTTTCGAAGCAAAAGATGACGAACACTGTAGGTCCTGCAATTAAAATGTTAGATTCAAATGGTTGTTTTGAAGCATGGGATAGAAGCAGCTGAGCTCACACCCTTCTACAATCTGTGAAACTTGAATCACATCAAAACTTAAAACAAGAAGTGAGATAAAATGTATGCTAGTATGTTAGGCAAATCAAATCAAGATCAACATTTTGTATAACTTACTACTCATGTCCATGAAAATATCGATTTACTTTGCATAAATAACCAAATTGAAGCTACAAATGGCTATTCTACTGTGCCAACAATGGCCTTCTTGAGCTAGCAAAATATTTAACCACATACAAGTATATAAATGAGATGAGTTAGAGACAATATCACCTCAACCATGAGGAATCTAGCACAATCAAAAGCCCATAGACCTCCAAAGTCGAATACCTTTATTAACAAAGTCAAAGCAAAATGTTTGATACAATTTTCTCAGAGTAACTTTAACCCAAAAGTTCCATCCCAATAGAGCTGAAGAAGCCTTTATTTATACAATGAAAAAAGAACCGAAAACCCTAAAACCAGAAAACCAGACGACCACCATTGAAAGACCAAACCTAAAGAAGATGAGCTGGGAGTGAGGGGAGGCCTCCACCTAGGCAAGGCACCCCCACTCCAACCCAGAGCACCGAATTCAAGCCATTATTGAGCCCACACGTGTGGATGACGCCCTCATGATGAAAAGGGGCGTGAATGATGAAGAGGGGCATGAGCTGGTAGGTGAAGGCACCTCTTAGGTATGGAGGAGCCACTGCTAGGTTTGGAGGAGCCTACTGCTGTCAGATCATAATGTTATCACCAGTTCCTGCCTCGATCAAATCATCAAACCAATGAGTACTCTCCATCTCATCCAATTCGGGAATTTAGCTGGAGATGACAAGTCTGTTAACTGAATATATCTTTATTACTCATTGAATGCTGATTGAAGCTGAGTTATGATAACTCCAATCATCATAAATGCCCATTGAGATGTCATTTAGCCTTTTATTTCGCTGAATTTGGATTAATTTGGAGAGTTTTGGATTTTCTCCAAAATAATCATTTTTTAATAAAAACTCCATTTTTTCCCCAAAAATGACTTTTTTGAGAAAATGTGCATTATGTGTCTGATTGATGATCTGAAAGTTGGATTTGACTGGCTGGCTGATCAAGAATGATTTTTGGCTTAAAGTTAGAGCCTTCAATCACTGAAAACGGTGTCCGGATGACTAACTTATTACAAATGGGATTTTTCCAATTAATTTATGGAAAAATTAATAAAAAAAACTTAGGGAAATAATTAAAAAATTAAAAAATAATTTTTTAACCCGTTCGGTAAAAAAATTTCGGAAATTTTTTAAAGGTCCTATTGACTTAGGACATGACCATGCTCTATTCTAACAATGTCTAGTAGGTTTATATATACTCAGTTGGGCTCTAATAACCCCCGAAGGCCCATAATTCAAAATCGGGCATTCCAGCTTTGGAGGAAGTGGAAGAAAACCTCGTTAATTATACTCGGCTATAGGCAAAGCATAATTGTCAAGGGCAAAAAACTCCCTGGAATACCTTAGTTGAGATTCTACGTCTTAGGAGACCGAACCACTCAAAACACTCTACTAGCACATTTTATTACAAACCCCGCGGGGCCATGGTCAAAATTATTCAAATGAAAAACTGGCTAGCCAATATTGGCTAGACATGAAGACAGATCAACTGATACACTGGAATCAAACATTGGACATGTTTGTCAACCGACGGCTCCTCAGGTAACCCAACTATGGTACAAAAAGGTTGGTAACAGATCTGAATAATAGAAAGACTTTTTTGTGGATATTTTCGGGATCTGCTTTGCATCTAATGTTCTCAAATGGTGATTGGATAGTCTTCTGCTTCCTAGCCTTGTGGAAATTCTTGTGAGATCTATATTTTTCTGCTGTCATTGTTTGCCTACAGGAGGGCGTTTTGGTTGCAGCGTTTTTGCAGGGGGGCCTCAACTCGCTCGATTTTCTTTGTCTTGGATCAGGGGGTTTTCATTAGTTTCATTGTGATCTATGATTACTTCGTTTTACTTTCTTGTAGCATTTGGTTTCTTTATCTTGTATTTGCAAATCTGATATTGTTGATGTTTGCTCATGCAGGATAGGGAGCGCATTAGTGGCTTGTGGCTTACATCCTTCATAGAAATCATTTGGATCTTCTAGAATTGATCGGGATAGCAAGGATCATCACTGTTAAAGAATTCTACAAGCATTTCCATCTAAGATCTAACAGGTAAGTCTCTTCTCTTCAGATCTCAATCCATTGTACCTTGCTTTACTTCAACTTTTCTGAAAACTCCTAAAATACTAAAAACCCTAAAAAGCACTAAATCTGGGAATCGTCCGATCTTTGGCCAAACCACTTCTGGGTTTCATAGATTGGGCCTCCTCTTCACTAAATCTACTGCAACGCTGGTCAAACTCCTGCTGGTTTGACCTAGATCTGATTTTTAGCCAGAAAACTGCATAAACCCCCACTGAAAATTTGACCTGCTAGGGTTTTGACTTTTTCTGATTTTTGACTTCACAGATGGATAGATCGGGTCCCACACAGTCCAAATCACCCTCAACGCTGTCCAGATTCATGGCAGTTTGACCTATATCTGAGTTTTTGACTGAAACAGCCCTAGCGCCCTCACTAAAAACTGGACTTTTCCGGAGTTTACTTTTTCTGAAATATGATAGGCTAGGCGGATAGATCAGGGCTTAAGCACTCTAGAACACCCCCAATGCTGAGCTAGTTCTTTCTAGGTTGCCCTAGATCTGAAAAACTGGTTTTCAGCCCCTTAGTCCCCCTCATCAGATTTTGACTTTTCCAGATCTGATCTTTACTGAAATTTTCTGACTTGGGTTTGTAGATCAGGCTACCATGATCTCATTTCCCCTTCAATGCTGAGTTGATAGCCTCCTGGTGGCTCTAGAGCTGCAAATCTGCCTCTCCAAGCCCTAGCGCTAGCCATCCTTCTACTGGTTTTCCTGTAACCTGAGTCTTCCGGGCCAAATCTTTTTCTGGGTCCATAGATCAGGGTATATCCCAGGTGGGTTCACTGAAACGTTGTGTTGATGCTGACTCCATTGCCCAATGCATCAAAGGCACTAATCTCCTATCCCTAACGCTAGCCCTAAATTGAGCTTACTCCCATTCTCTTTGCCAACATTTATTGATAACTCAAGTTACCTATCTTTCACTAAGTCTGTCTCCTTGGTACTAGACAGTCCCAACTCTGTTTTTGCTCACCCTGTCACAGTTACGTTTCCCAAGACAGTGGTCATCCCCATCAGTTGCTAGTACCTAAACCCTAGAGCTAGGGTTTCCATTCACCTTGCACCTTACGTACCTTGAAGCCCCATTTGATCTGTTCTGGTGTCTAGGTCTGATCTCTCCTGTCGAGAGCAGATCCAGGTCTCCTTCGTTGTTGTCTTGGACTAGGATAACATAAAGTGAAGGCTGCCTTGATTGGCGTGACAACCATCCATTTGGGAGTCTAGGCAGTCTTGGTTCCACCCCTTAGTTGCTTGCCCCTCTACCATCCATCCTGGATCCACCTCACACAAGCAACTACAAGGTTGGTGATAACAACCTGGAAACAAGTAGATAAGTTATGGGACATGATATTGATTGAAGTGAACAGTGACAGAGAGGAGAACTTGTGACTTGACAGTGATGTACTTAACAGTGATACCAAATTGAGATGAGAGTAGATTGATGATGACAATGACAAGGTGATGATAGCGATCAATATGTGAAGGCAAGCTTAGTCTTCCATTTGAGGCTTGGATACCTCACATCTTTTTAGTTGGAGCTAAGAAAACCAGGCTGGGTCCTGTTGTTAGAGTTGGTGCTCTTTGTATCAATTGGTGCTGATGTAATCACGAAGATTGAAGTCTTCTATTGTACTTCTTATAAAATTATAAACAAAAATTTCTATACTTGTTTTGTGATGTGTCTCTTATGATCTATGTTGATGATATGATTGATTGATGAATGTTGATGTACCTAGTAGCTTAATATAAATGATGAACTCTGCTTAAGTTTTGAGAAGTGAAATTTGTTAAGAGTGCTAGCACATTGATTCACCCCCCCTCCCCCTCTCAGTGTGCCATTGTGTCCAACAATTAGGATTGGAAAAGATGCATAAAGCATACTATAACCAACCTAATAATTATGGAAAATGAATGTAGAAATTTGACAAGAGCTCCCTAAGGATGCACCTTCAACTAATTAAGTGACTTTACTTTAGAATTGGAAATAATAAATCTGCAACTATTCCTAAAATATAAGATGCGAATAATTATACCAATACCAAAATAGATAAGGAAAGTACAGGGTAATACCACACCAAGTTCCTCCAATGTAGCTTATGCACTATTCCAAAGGATCCAGTAACTAGCATTTTTTGCAAAATAATTAACACCATATGCAAGATTGAAGCCCCTGAATATTTGCTACACATACACACAAAAAAATCTCCAAGAAGTCACAATGAATGCCTTTGTGCTTAGTATTCAACAATAGCTCTCTCAAATATCCAGTCAACCGCAAAAATAGCCAAGGGGAGAAGCTTCTTATATAGAATTCTAGGCTCAACAACTCTTTAATAAAATAATAATATTCTTGGCTAAAACCCTAGATCTAACTTAGGGAAACATAAACAACCACTATCCATTATCTTACTAAGATAGATGAGGCCGACAATACATAAAATAGAAGGTGGTTATGCCACCTGTACATACTACAAATATCAAGGGAAAATGCTTGATGAAGGTGGGACGCCTACATCAAAATGGGATAAATACCAAGGCCAATGCTCCAACATCTAGCTTCCAATCATAGAAAGGAGTGCAACAAATCTCCCCTAAAGGTGGATGTCTTCTCAACATAGCAACATGGCCCCAGCTAAGTCAGTAAACCCCTCCAAGTGTGGCTCGTGTGCCTCAATCACTTAAGAAGTGAGACATCCCATAAAAAATAGCCATAAAGTAATGCAAGTGTGGTCTTTAATGTGTAACTACCTCTCAAAGAATGTGCCAACGATCATATCCCATAGATTGAGGAGTGAAAACCTCAACCAACTCATAGATCCATGTGCAAAGAAGAAATCGACCTCATCAAGAGAGGGGACGATCCCCATTAGTTCAAACCAGAACTCCACGTGTACCTCAACATGTGTTCTCAAAGAGGAAGCGCTCTAGATAGGATGATGTGCCATCCTCCAAGAAACCATAATGCAAGCCAAAAATGCCTAGAAGGCTAAGCACTCCAAGGCATAGTGGAAAAAATCATCGAAAAAACGACGATGTCCCAAAAAATCGCGATTTTTTCTGGTTGTCGATTTTTCGGTAGGAAAAAATCATGATTTTTCAAAAAATCAGACATTTGAAAAAATCGGGAAAAAATCGGCAAAAATCGGCAAAGATTGGGAAAAATCGAAAAAAATTGGCAAAGATCGGGAAAAATCAGAAAAAATCAGCAAATAGGGAAAAAGATCGGTAAGCAAATTATGACCCTATTAAAGTACAAATTTTTCCTTTTTAATGCTTGTCGCAGTTTGCCGATTTTTGTCGATGTTGCCGAGAAGATGTTTTCTGGACCCTCCCCGATTTTTTGCCGATGCCGATTTTTTCCACTATGCTCCAAGGTGGACCCCCTCAACCATCCAGATGCATAAAAATATGTAGAAAGGGAGGGTGCTCGACATGAGGGTGTGTTTTATGATTTTATGTGTCAATAGCATGCCAAATGACACCCAAGGTTCTAGGGAAATCATCACCTAGGCCAAAATGTGATACACATACATAGATCCATGCTTATGACTAAAGGGAAAGTGTTCTTCAGTGTATAACCTTTACTAATACATAGCACGACTTTTACAAAAGGTAAAGTGAAGAAAACCTAGGGCAACTGTAAGTAATGTGTCCAATAGGCCTATCCCAAGACCCTTGCACACCCACCTCGACCATAAATGATCTCCATAAGATGGTTAGAACAAGCCATAAGGGTAGGACTAGCCTTGAAACAAAACCTAGATGGACCTGCCATGACAAACTACAAGGGTCTAGAAAACCACTTTACATAGTTCAATAAGCATGGTCTAGCGAAAGATATAGCTTATACATCACATTTGGCTCATCATGCTACCAATCACCACTTTGAAATCATGAAGGCACAACTGGATCTGGATCACCAGGCTTGGACATCTGCTCAAAAGGACCTGCGACAAGATCAACTCTGATGGTGGACAATTGCGCAAATGGATTAACCTGATGCAATCTGAAGGGTAACACTTTTCAGGACAGCTTCCCCATATTAAGCAGAAATCAGGGACAATTCCTGTAAGCAGGGAGGAAATGAAGAGATATAGTCAATCTTTGGACTCGTATTCTAATTTTAACAGTTATTTAGTAATTGTTTCTTTTAAGACAGTACAATCTTTAGTAGTTCCCCATTTTTAGGGGATAACATATTTTTAGTTAACTATTAAACTGATTTTGGTAAGCTTGTACTCTATAAGCTTCATTGTACTAAAGAATTCTAACATGCTGAGTTATTCTTCTCTACAACTTTCATGTCCAATAAGTTTGCCCATATCAGTTATGGTCTTCTGGATTAGTATATGATAAACAGTCCCAGGGAAATTATCACATCACACCTCATCTACATAAGACCCCAAATTGACTGTAACCAAGTAACTCATTCATGTATTTTGATCTTTCAAATAACATAGCTTCAATAGTCAACTAGAAACAAATAAGAAGAGGGAAAGTTGTCATCACAGATGCAGATCCTTAGAATGGTTTTGCTGTTATTAATGTGCAGACTGGATAAAGGGTGAAGGAAAAGCAGATGGACAGAGAGCAGTGACAGCCTTTTACCCTGAAACAGGCACAATGTCTAATGGTATGCTTGTTTCATTATTTGGCTTACTTCCTTGAGTAGTTATCATGATTAGAAGTCTAATATAAAAGAATCCCCTTTTGGATTTCTACAGTGAATGTCGTAATAACAGGACTTTCTGCTGACTATACAAGAATGGAATCATTTGGTACTGCTGATGCATTTGCCGAGTCCCTGGTATGGATTTTGTTGCTCATCATGAAGCATTTCAGCGCTCTGTTCTAGAGCAATGCAGTTTTGCCATGATTGTTATTTTTTAAATATATATTTTCATGGCATTCAACTTTATGTGATTCTTTGATTGTTATCAGGTTAACTCTCTAGATAGAAGCTGGAAAAGACCACCAGGGCAAGCAGCAAAGCTGCTTAATTCAAAATCCAAAAACGGTATTGATTTTTCTGTTAGAAATTGATGCACATTCACAAACAGTGAGATGATAGAAAAGTCAATGATAGACTTTTCATAAAGGACCACACGTATTGGGTGCATTTGCATGTATATGAAAGAGCCTCGTTCTGGTTTTCCTGTAAGGAACATCGCATCTAATTATGTCTTAATTGCATCATTGCTGTTTTTATCACATCATTGACAACTTTGTCCTAAAAACTATATTCTTGAATTCCTAGGACTATTTGAGAACCAATAGGTTCCTAAAATTTTCGAACTTTTCTTTGTTGAGCACTTTCATGAAAATATCTACAACTTGGTCCCTTGTCCTACAAAAATGGTACTCTCTCTTTATTTTACACTTGTTCCCTGATGTAGTGGTCGTACATGTTACCAACTTACCCCCCATTTTGCATGGGTGTCCACTTGAGATCTTCATCATAATCTTCAGCTGGGGGTTGCAGCTTGTTGGAATTTTGATGCCTTAGATGACTTGATGGATGGATCTTCATGGTGGTTACTATGGGATGTATCTTGTGATGTTTTGCTAGGCCCTTTTTGATGGGATGTTTTGGAGGGACGTCCTAGCTTTGGGAGCAGTTATCTTTTGATAGATTGTCCAGAATTGTGCCATCTCAATGACATTGGATCAGAGTGGCTGCGGGATTTCCGAAAAGTTATAATAGAAAAGCCATTATCCAATAAATATTGAGGAAGTTAGAAATTCCAGAATTGCCATTTAAAGAATTGCATCGTTCTTTTGTCACACGTGCTTTTTTTAGCCTTTTCATGGAGACCATTCACCTTATTGAGGAAGCACTCCACCTTTTTAGGGAGAGATTTGCAAACACCTCTCCCTAACATTACATTCATTTCATTACCCTCACCTTGCTTATGAAACAGATACGTGGGCTCAGAGGTGGAATGGCGTTGACTGCCCCAGAACTCACACATAGAATGAAGATACTCCTCGGCGGCTAACAAAACAGGACATGACTCACCACAATCTGCATTCCCCACCATAGGATGCCAAGTAATGCTTGATATGTAAACGACTTGGCTGTTATAGGAACTTGAGTGGGTGCCATGGTTAACGCTTTCAGGGATTTAAAATGAGGATTGGTCCATGAACTCCACGATTCGACTGTCAAAAAGGTGAAACTACATTCAATCTGCCGCCACAAGGAAATCCACATGCTGTGTTTTGTGTGAGATAAATCACGGCCTCTCTTTACGCAGTTGTTTTATTTAGATCTGCATCTCTATCAATCTTTGGAAACTTATCTTTATAATCACGTCTTTTAACCTTGAATTGGGTGTTTTCATAAATTATGGTGGATTTGTGAGCCCATAGAATACGTGTCACAGCCTTGCATCACGCAGCATCCTCGCTGAAATTGACAATGGCCATCTTTTAAACTCCGACATACTCAGCATCTGGAATGATACGCTATCCTTCGAATTCTGCGAGAAATGCAAGGATGATGAAACATCAACTATCGAATTCCTGCAGCTTTCACTATAATTTTCTGCTGGTTATGTAAGAAAAACAGCGTGTTTGATGACCATCAGTTCCATCACCCCAAATGTTGATGCAACCATTTTCGTTTTTTTTTTCCAATTATGTAGTGCTAAAATGTCTTTTAGCTTGGCCTTCATATGCTTTTTCCTTTTTCTGTGCCCAGTTCAGTCATATATTGAAGCCATGCCCTCCATTAAGATTTAAATCTCTGCCAGCGTTTTACCTGCCATTTTTATGACTGTGGGTTCTGCATGCTAAAAAACCTTGATGGTTAACTACATCTGCAACATTCATACTTTTTAATGATAGGCTTTCGTTCTGGTTGAAATTTCTCTGCTAAAACAGGTCCCTTTATATCCCAAATAAGTGCACACAAAGAAAACATAATCAGATGAGTCCCATCTTTCTTGAATACCCGAAGTTCTCTCATGCCTTTATGAAGGAGGAAAATTATGCTCTTCTAAACTCTGCGTGCACGGTTTGGATTGCATCTGGTGACAGTTGGTGACCTCAAACAACCTCTGAAACCATGCTACCAATTAGGTGGTAACATTTGGCTCCATATGGAAACGTGTGCTCTCCTCGAGAGTACATGAGAACCTCAGCTTCTCTTATTCTCAGCCCCACAAAATAAACAGTGCAGTGGGGATGACTCAATTCACATCCAAAACCAAATTCTTTATTACATACTTGAATAGAAAGGGCATAAGCTGAACAATACTGAAATGTAAATGCAAATGCTCATGCAAGACCTTTATTCATCCTACGTACTCTAACTTAACATGAGACTAGAACACATTAAGTATATGCATACAACCAGTTGAACCATTTTAACATCTCTTCTATGCCAAATTGCTTTACCTTGTGCTTGGTTCGAGACAAAGACAAAGATATCATAACATGACTCTGTCTTGCAATCTGCTCATGAAAGAGGCCGACTTGAGACATCAAACTGTTAGGATAGAAAAAACTATCAAAGTTTTGGTAGGAAGAATATGCACAAGAAGCATTGATTGATAGGGCTTAAATACAAAACTCTATCATAAGGCTGCTCAAACTGATCTTCAAAATAAATGTTATTACCTTTAATGGGATGATCTTGAGGCAGATCTAAATCTTCATCATAAAGTTGTTCAGGAATATATTCAATGACATAAATACGAGGCAGCTCCATATCGTCAATGGCAATATCAAAAGGTTCTTCAACACTATCTTCAAACAAGGGACCTTGTAATGCTTCCTTAATCGGGTCATCAATGATGTGTTCTTCAGGCTGCCCTCTTTGATCTTTAAAGTACTCTTCAGGAATCTCTTTTTTAGAGTCAGGATGTGTCTTGAGGAGGAGGGCATCATACTCTTTGGCCAACTGTTCAATGTCATCAACTGTTCCTTCATGCCAGCGAAGGAGAAACTTCCTAAAAAACCTTGCCACTGAGTCTATAGCTTCATAAAAAAGGTCATAGAACCAACTTTGTGCATCTCCCTCCAAGGTTAGAGCAAATACAATCATGAGATCATCCTCATGGTAAACCTTGAAATCTACCATCAACTTGCAAAAAGAAACAATATGACAGATGGCCGAGTCCTCATCATTTCCAAAGAACTCTGGAACAACATTATGTAATCTTTTATAGCAACCATTAGGAAATCTATGGATATCTGAGAAACCTAGTGGGATGAAGGCTTCGTGCAGGAGAGCACGAAATCTTTCCTTTTTATCATCCATATTCTCAAATAATGAAGTACTAACTCTGCAATATGAATATAGTCATACCTCAAAACCAAGCTATAGAGTTGCCAAGGTGAGCTTGAAAGCCTTCTGATTTATGAGTGTGCTCACCTCTACACCCAATAAAATCTTCAGATCTGCAAAGGGACAAGGGATTCGTCCCTTCGTGGAGTCGCCATGTGAGAATCAGGATCTGCAATATGATCTCCCACAAATGTCAATGAAGCATAGTCTTCAAATCTACAGGAACTGGACTTTGTCCCCGGCAACAACGCCAAAAATTGTTGTTGCTCCTGACCGGCGTGCGTGTGTCAAAGCCCAAAAGTAGGCACACCGGCCCGATGGAAACTACGAAAAGAGCAGCCACTCACCACACTCCTCTCTTCCTTGCTTCAGGTTGGCTTATCCCCAACTCAAGGGGGGCTTCCCTAAGGTCAGGATCACTAAGGCAGATGCAATGACGGATAAGGTGAAAAGAAGAGGCTGCCTTAGAGAAACAGTTGTAGGATAGATGTAATTTGAATGAGTGATGGGAAGGAGGGAAGGATCAGTCCTCAAAAAGACACCAGTGCCAGTACATCAAAGGGGAGAATGGAGTCAAAAAGAGAACTCAAGAGGGCTATGTGTCATATGTGACTAAGGGGGAGAGATGAAGATCGCATGATTGAGCAAACCCCACTTAGTCGAGTTACGGCTACTAGATTTATTTCTTCCTCCTAGTTGCGCGAGATGCGTTATGCATGCCAGAGACCAATATTACACAATCAAGCTAGATTAAATGTAAACATCGATGCTTGTACAAGCATGCTCACAAAAGGAAAAAAACCAACAACTGCTAAGAGTTTTCACCTTCCAATGCAGTGGTAGCATCCGTCTATGGTCCCTGGCGCAAACATAGAAGAGAAAAACTACTAGCAACATTCACCATTCTTGAAGCTCTACGAGTTTATGCTACACATTTGATGAGTGCTCAGTTACACATCCATAAAAACCCAAATTGATATTTCTATTAAGTTCAGAAAGGAAAAGAAACTCCCAATTTTTCCCACCACTACAATGAGTTTAGAGCAGGCTATTAAATAACCTTTACAATGAAGCAGGCTGCCTTTAATCCTGGCTTAAAGAGAAAACTCAGAGTGTAGCTTCAGATCTCATATACGGCCAAAAAAAAAATCATAAATGTGCCACCTCCCTGATCCTTTAGTAAAAAGAGATATGCCCAGTTCAAAATTAATCTGTAATGTCCTCTTCTGCTTAGGCATTTGAGGACCAACCTTCTAACCTATGTGATTCCTATACGTTCGAGTAGGTACTGATAGTCAAGGAATCAGCCGAAGACTGATGCCATATATAGAAGATCTAGGGCATCAATATTATATCACCATTGGGTCGAAGAGGGCAACTAGAGCCAAAGGCCACCTGCATGCATGACATCCGCGCATTATTTAAGGATGCATGCACCTGATTAAGTCTCCATGCGCATGCATGCAAGTCAATTGCAAATTAGAAGATAAAGTGGCATAATTAGGTCAAAGTTAGGGTTTGCGCATGCATACAATTCAACTGCAAATTAGAAGATAAAGTGACCTAATTAGGTCAAAAGTTAGGGTTTTCGCAGTTGAAAGTTATAAAAGAAAGATAAAGTGAAGGGAGAAGTGACTTATGTGATAATTGATTTGTGGAGTCGAATTGGAGAGCTCGGCGAGCTAAGTTGGGGTTGAGCGCATGCTCAGCTAAATGGTGTATTTTGGCAGCGAAATCTATCTGCCCTAGTTCATCATCAGGTTGGATCATCCAGGTTCAACACTAGTTCATCATCAGGTTACATTCAGCAGTTATTCCGGGAAGTTGATTATTTATTCATCCATCCAGAGGGTTTCACCGTCACACCGTGTCACCGTGATTAGAGACAAAGCAATTCATTTTCCTACCTATAGGGTTCAGAACTTCCGCATGCTGCTTCCATCATCATCAGAGGGGTATTATAACCCTAGTGCACATCATTCGGGCTTCCAGCAGCAACTTATTTATTATTCTGGAGCTTATACAGTTTAAGTGGGAGGAGGGCGCATTCACCTGTGGAGGACGATTTGGTGTATCTCCTTATTCCTTCGACAGAATCCTTGCATGCTGGTACCAGTCTCTTCACCATCAGCTGATCTATATACTGGTATGTACATGCATTGATTTCTCCTATTTTATAGCATCTCAGTATTTTTCTAAGGCACATATTTGCATGCAACTGCATGCATGCAAAGTTCGGGGTTTGCTTTCCTATTTGATTAAGAAGTAAGTCTATTAGCCATCTATAGTATACACATAAACAGGAAAATATCAGTTTGGGATATTACAGTGGTATCAGAGCTATTTTCCTTGCCAGCTGTGGGCATGCAAAAATTATAAATGAATCTAGGAGACCCATACAAAATTACTCATAGGAGACAGAGGTATAGAGACAGAGAAGAGGAGTTAGAGGACATAGATTTGGGGAACAGAGGGTACCAGTTTGAAAAAGGCAAAGAAACAATGGCCGATGATGATAAAATAGCTTTCAATAGTCTCATATCAGCCATAAAAGAACTCACCACTGGGCAAAAAGAAATAATGAGCACCTTTAGGCAAATGACTGAGAAGAATGGGCCCACGCCACACAGTCCCTTATTTCCCAACAGTGATAGGGTATCCACCAGCAGTAGTAGGGAGCACTTACATACCAACATGCAGAGCCATCCCCATATATACAAGCCTTTCCGACCTACCATGCCTCAATTCTTATATAGTCCAGTTGCAGTGCCTCTAGCACAAGCAGAACTAGAAAAACCCATGAGTGCCTATCTGAGAGAATATAGGGCTTTAGGAGAGGACTTCCATTCAGCCATGACCTTCACAAATTTCTGCCACTTTAAAAGTAAGAACAAACCCAAAGCTTACAATAGGCCATTCACCCAGAACTATGAGTTACAGCACACCATAGGGAAACTGACTATCCCTACCTTTGAGCGCACTCGGGGTGGCCCAGCTAGGAATTGGGTGTAGAAGTTGGATACATACTTCCAGCTCAGCCCCATGATTGAGACAAATGCCATTAAATTGGCTACTTTGCATTTGGACGGAGAAGCACATGAGTGGTGGTACCACGGGTTAGTGACACTGGGTCACAACACCATCACCTCATACACAGATTTTACACAGAGGCTCATTGAGCGGTTTGATCGGAAGAATCCAGAGGTACACTTTAGGGAGCTGGCACAGCTCAAGCAGAAAGGGAGTGCAGATGCTTTTATTTCTGAGTTTCAGAGGATAGCAGTCATGGTCACAGATATATCAGAGAGCAGGTTGATTATGTTGTTCACTGAGGCTCTCACTGAACCCTTATGGGGATGGGTCAAGTCTTATAGGCCCACCACCCTAGCAAATGCCATCAGACGGACTAGAGACTTGTAGGATGCAGTGCCCAAAAATAGGTTTCCTCCCAGGACCAATGTTCCTATTAAAGATAAAGAAAGGAAACCATGGCCCAAGAAAGAATGGATGGACAATGATACCCGACAAGACCTTAGAAGAAAAAAGTTATGTTTGACTTGCCAGGAACCATGGATACTAGGTCATAGATGTTCAGGAAAAGGAAAGGCCTACTACATAGAGGCTTATTCCGACAGTGAGGAGGATGAGGATTACCGAGATCAGGAGCAGGGAGAGACAACAGAGACAGTTGCTGAGGGACAGCCCTCAGGAGGTACCATTGCTACCATGACAGGGGTTCCTAGATTCCACACTCTTCGGATCAGAGGTACCGTACAGGGCCACAAGGTGGGAGTACTGATAGATGGTGGGGCATCCCACAACTTTATTGATGCTGCATGAGTTAAAAAGAGAGACATTCAGACTGAGAGCTTTGATGGGTTTTCGGTAGCAGCAGCAGGTCACACCATGGAGTGTAGTCAGAGGATTCCTAAATTAAAGGTAACGCTTGGGAATTATACAGTGATAGAGACATTCTATGTGGTAGATGTACCTGACATGAATGTGGTACTAGGAGTTCAGTGGCGGTATTCCATAGGGAAGTATTCCACAAATTACTAGACCATGGAGATGGAGTTTACAGGAGCAGAAGGACAGAAGGTGGTATTGAGAGGGATGAATACCTATCCTCCCATAGCAGTGACATCACACAGAATGGAGGCAATACTCCAGCAGGGAGATATTGAGTGGGTTGCAGAGTGTATGGTTACCTTTAGGAAACCACCAGATGAGGCCACACAACATCCAGCAGATATAGAGGCCTTACTACAGAAGCACAAGGTAGTATTCGGAGACCTTCCAGCAAGTCGACCTCCAGATAGGGGATTTGAGCACATTATTGAGTTAGAGGAGGGGACCCAAGCAATTATCACCACTCCTTACAGACATCCCAAGAGGTATAAAGATGAGATCGAGAGTACAATCAAGGAACTACTCAAGCTGGGATACATCAAACCTAGCTCCAGTCCCTTTGCACTTCAATAGTGCTAGTGAAGAAAAAGGATGGAACCTTACGCATGTGCATTGATTACAGGGCACTCACTAAGAAGACCATAAAGAACAGGTATCCCATCCCTAGGATTGATGAGTTAATGGATGAATTACAGGGGGCAAAGTACTTTTCCAAAATTGATCTCCGCTCAGGGTAACATCAGATTCGGGTCAGGGAACAGGATGTTCCAAAGACCGCTTTCTGTTGCCACTACGGACATTATGAGTTTCTAGTGATTCCATTTGGGCTCACTAATGCACCGGCTACTTTCCAATCATGCATGAACCATATCTTCAGGACACAGTTGCGTAAATATATTCTGGTATTCTTCGACAACATATTGATATATAGTAGGACTTGGGAAGAACATTTGAGACATCTTGATGAAGTACTTGGTATTCTACAGGAGCAGTCACTATATGCCAAAATGTTAAATTGTGAGTTCGGCATGCAGGAGATGTTGTACTTAGGACATGTGATAGGGGCCAACGGGGTCCAGGTGCACTTAGAGAAGATTCGGGCAATTTTGGATTGGCCTACACCTAAAAATGTGACAAAACTGAGGGGCTTTTTGGGCCTTTGCACCTACTACAGGAGGTATGTCAGCGGATTCTCATAGATGACCGCACCCCTCACAGATCTTACCAAGAAGGGAGCATTTAGTTGGTCGGAGGCAGCACAACAAACATTCGAGAAAATGGAGGTAATGAGTTCATGCCCAGTATTAGCTTTACCGGACTTTTCTCAATCCTTTGTGTTAGAATGTGATGCTTCAGGAGAGGGAATTGGGGCAGTTTTGATGCAGAACAACCACCCCATTGCATTTGAGAGCAGGAAGCTCAAAGACTATGAGCGCCACTATTCGATATATGGCAAAGAGATGTTAGCTATCCTCCATGCGCTAACCAAGTTCAGGTAGTACTTAGTAGGTGCCAGGTTCAAGGTTAAGACAGATCACAACAGCCTGAAATACTTCCTAGAGCAGAAAGAGCTAAACGAGAGACAACAAAAATGGGTAAGTAAAATTCAGGCTTATGACTTCGAGATTGAGTACGTAAAGGGGAAGAGCAATGTAGTGGCCGATGCACTTTCTAGACGACCAGCTACTTTATCCCTTATGAGCATCTCATCAAATTGGAGGTCTCATCTTTTGGTTGAGTACTCCAAAGATAAGTTTTCTTGCAAGCTATTGGATGGACAGATTCAGGATGATAGGTACAAGGTCATTGATGATATCATATACTACAAAAACATAATCTTCTTGGTTCCAGAGTCTCTCCTCAAGAAGAAAATCTTATAGGCATCGCACGATTCACCGTTAGCAGGGCATCAGGGGTTTCTCAAAACCTACAAACAGATTAGAGAAAGGTTCTCATGGAAGGGCCTCAAGAAAGATGTGATACAACATGTGAGGGAGTGCAACTTGTGCCAACAAAACAAAATAGATCACATCCACCCGGCTGGTTTACTACATCCCTTACCTATTCCTGAGCAGAAATGGGAGAGCATTTCTATGGACTTCATTACTGGGCTGCCCAAGGTCCAAGGCAGAGACTGCTTGTACGTAGTAGTGGACAGATTGACTAAGTTTGCTCACTTCTTTGCCATATCATCAGATTATTCAGCAGCACAGGTAGCAGAACTATTTTTCAGAGAGGTATTTAGACTCCATGGGTTACCCAAGACCATTGTCAGTGACAGGAACAGCAAATTCACAAGAGCCTTTTGGCAAGAGATTTTCCGGTTAATGGGGACCGAGTTAGCCATGAGCACAAGTTATCATCCGCAGAGTGACGGGCATACAGAGATTGTTAATAAATGGATTGAGGGATACTTGAGAAATTATGTATCAGGTTAGCAGAGGACATGGATCAAATGGTTACACTTGGGTGAACATTGTTACAACACCACCTACCATATGACCATTAGGATGACCCCTTTCCAAACCCTGTATGGGTATGATGCTTCCACTTTTGCAGACTGGATATTTGGCGACACCAGGGCCCCCAAGGCCAAGGAGTGGATTCAGGAGGGTCAAGATATCCTCAAGATACTCAGGGAGAACATACTGGTTGCTCATAATCAACAGAAGATATATGCAGATAGGCACAAAGTTGAGCGCAGTTTTGAGGTGGGAGACTTCATTTATTTACGCCTCCAGCCTTACCGACATGCATCTCTTAAAAAAAAAGGAGCAGAAAAACTCCAACCTCGTTTCTATGGTCCATACAAGATAATTCGGAAGGTCGGAGAGGTAGCATATGAGCTAGAACTACCCCCAGAGAGCAAGATTCACAACGTATTTCATGTCTCCAATCTCAAGAAGGTGGTTGGTCAACAGATTGTTACATCTTCCGAGTTGCCTCCCCTTGATGACGAGGGGCAATTGGTTTTGATTCCGGAGCGCATCCTAGAGGTGCGAGAGCGGAAATTGAGGAACAGAATCATCAGAGATTACCTGGTTCAGTGGAAAGATCTACCTATAGAGGAGGCTACTTGGGAGGCAGAACAGGTATTACAGCACCCAGCTTTACAGTTGCTTAAGGACAAGCAAATTTGAGCGGGGAGGACTGTAATGTCCTCTTCTGCTTAGGCATTTGAGGACCAACCCGCTAACCTATGTGATTCCTATAGGTTCGAGTGGGTACTGACAGTCAAGGAATCAGCTGAAGACTGATGCCATATATAGAAGATCTAGGGCATCAATATTATATCACCATTGGGTTGAAGAGGGCCACTAGAGCCAAAGGCCACCTGCATGCATGACATTCGGGCATTATTTAATGATGCATGCATCCGATTAAGTCTCCATGCGCGCAATGCAAGTCAACTGCAAATTAGAAGATAAAGTGACCTAATTAGGTCAAAAGTTAGGGTTTGCGCATGCATGCAAGTCAACTACAAATTAGAAGATAAAGTGACCTAATTAGGTCAAAAGTTAGGGTTTTCGTAGTTGAAAGTTATAAAAGAAAGATAAAGTGAAGGGAGAAGTCACTTATGTGATAATTGATTTGTGGAGTCGAATTGGAGAGCTCGGTGAGCTAAGTTGGGGTTGAGCGCATGCTCAGCTAACTGGTGTATTTCGGCAGCGAAATCTATCTGCCCTAGTTCATCATCAGGTTGGATCATCCATGTTCAACACTAGTTCATCATCAGGTTACATTCAACAGTTATTCCGGGAAGTTGATTATTCATCCATCCAGAGGGTTTCACCGTCACACCATGTCACCGTGATTAGAGACAAAGCAATTCATTTTCCTACCTACAGGGTTCAAAACTTCCGCATGCTGCTTCCATCATCATTAGAGGGGTATTATAACCCTAGTGCACATCATCCAGGCTTCCAGCAGTAGCTTATTTGTTATTCTGGAGCTTATACAGTTTGAGAGGAGGGCGCATTCACCTGTGGAGGACGATTTGGTGTATATCCTTATTCCTCCGGCAGAATCCTTGCATGCTGGGACCAGTCTCTTCACCATCAGCTGATCTATATATTGGTATGTACATGCATTGATTTCTCCTATTTTATAGCATCTCCGTATTTTTCTAGGGCACATATTTGCATGCAACTGCATGCATGCAAAGTTCGGGGTTTGCTTTCCTATTTGATTAAGAAGTAGGTCTATTAGCCATCTACAGTATACACATAAACAGGAAAATATCAGTTTGGGATATTACATAATCACATGGCTGTCAACTTTCAAAATAAAAAAGTTAATTGCCAAGTGTAGGAGCTTCACTCGACTTTTAAACACTGAATTAAAACTCGGGCCTGGTACTACATTTGATGGTGCGCCAACTTCAGACTAATCGCCATATTTAGCAGAGGCATCCTCAAACGTAGATCAAGTTCTACCCAGGTTTGGCTACAATCATTTACCAAAAAGTCTACCATCTTCTAAGCCTGTAATTAATGACACAAAGAACTAATCTCAACGTCTTGCTGGCTGTTAGGTAAGAATGAGGTTGAATTGAACTTAAGTGCAAGAGGATGCTCTTTTTTCACGTGAAGGATCTCGTATATATCTGGTCTCCAATTGGATTTTTGGCACTATGCGTAGCTGCCAGACAACTCAAAACTGGCCGCGTTGTCACCAAATCCAGAAAATGAATGTTCAGACTCCTTACTAGACGCCAATTTTACCATTTAACTGAGTCTTGCTGGGCTGCCACTTGTGAATGGATCTTTAACATATTTGACTGGTTGTTCCATGCTGTCGTGTCACCAAAGATGACTTTTAACAAAAGGTCGATTTTATCCAAAGTTGATCTTTTTGAAATATAGTTTCGAACACACAGCTACTAAAAATTGATATGAGGGCTCAGAGGTGGAATGGCGGCTCAGAGGTGGAATGGCGTTGACTGCTCCTAAACTCACACGCAGAATGAAGATACTCCTTGGCAGCTAACAAAATGGGACACGACTCACCACAATCTGCACTACCCACCATCGGATGCCAAGTAATGCTTGATATGAATAAATGAATGAATGAAATATTTTAACATCCGCGAGGCTAAGAATAGCCTATGGAACAGACCAACTCGCACGCTGTTTCCGCAATTCCATCATTTGTCTGTTCAACTTGATGATGAGTGCCCCCAATTTTTCCACAGTCCCTTCGTTAAATAAATCATCCCAAGATTTATCCGCCAAGACATTTGTGTACCTATCCCTGTTGTCCTTAAAGGCTTCACACTCTAAAATGAAGTGTTTTTTTGTCTCCATCTTACCAGCGGTGCAAAAAATACACACTCTTTCTTCCAAAGCTTCTTTTGGCCTTTTCCAGCGCCCGGTCTCACAACGGAGTTGATGGGAATTAGTTCTTAATTGAGCAATGAGAATTTTGGCTTTCCAAGGTATATTGGCCCCTATGTACACCTTTTGATGATGATCGTAGGTGGGGTTAAACTCTTCAATATAATACTTTCTCTTTCTCCCTAGCTCTTTATCCCAAGTTCGCTTGTGGAACTTATTGATAACAAAAGCCTTTATTTCTTTACTATTCGTAGGGCACGTGCTCAAGCACATATCCCACTCGGCTGCTACAGGAACTTGAGTGGTTGCCATGGTTAAAGTTTTCAGCGATTTAAAATGAGGATTGGTCCACGAACTCCACGATTCGGCTGTCAAAAAGGTGAAGCTACATTCAATCTGACGCCACAAGGAAATCCATGTGCTGTGTTTTGTGTGAGATAAATCACGGCCTCTCTGTACGCAGCGTCATTTTATTTAGATCTGCATCTCTATCAATCTTTGGAAACGTATCTTTATAATCACGTCTTTCAACCTTGAATTGGGTGTTTTCATAAATTATGGTGGATTTGTGAGCCCATAGAATACGTGTCACAGCCTTGCTTCACGCAGCATCCTTGCTGAAATTGACGATGGTCATCTTTTAAACTCTGGCATACTCAGCACCTGGAACGATATGCTATCCTTCAAATTCTGCGAGAAATGCAAGGATGATGAAACATCAACTATTGAATTCCTGCAACTTTCACTATAATTTTCTGCTGGTTATGTAAGAAAAACAACGTGTTTGATGACCATCAGTTCCATCCCCCCAAATGTTGATGCAACCATTTTTCTTTTATTTTCCAATTATGAAGTGCTAAAATGTCTTTTAGCTTGGCCTTCATATGCTTTTTCCTTTTTCTGTGCCCAGTTCAGTCATATATTGAACCGTGCCCTCCATAAAGATTTAAATCTCTGCTAGCGTTTTACCTGCCATTTTTATGACTATGGGTTCTGCATGCTAAAAAACCCTGTTGGTTAACTACATCTGCAACATTCATACTTTTTAATGATAGGCTTCCATCCTGGTTGAAACTTCTCTGCTAAAACAGGTCCCTTTATATCCCAAATAAGTGCACACAAAGAAAGCATAATCAGATGAGTCCCATCTTTCTTGAATACCCAAAGTTCTCTCATGCCTTTATGAAGGAGGAAAATTCTGCTCTTCTAAACTCTGCGTGGACGGTTTGGATTGCATCTGGTGACAGTTGGTGACCTCAAACAACCTCTGAAAACATGCTACCAATTAGGTGGTAACAGTCTCCAAGTAGAATGCACTCTTAGGAATCGTGCCAAGGAGGCTAGATCCATGTGCAAGATAACCATCTCATCATAGAACTTAGAAGGACGTGTATTGAGATGACACTGTGAATTTTAGCTTCCATGCCCAAACACCATGAATTTTAGCATTTAAACCACAGACACAAGGAGATGCACCCTAGAGAGGTGTGCTAACCTTCCAAGCCATAAAATATTACTTTCATGTATGCATGCCTCAACATATGTGCCAAGAGAGAGGGTGCTCCATGGAAAACTATGGTAAGCCTTGCAATAATTCATCATCCAAGTGTGAAAGGGGCCAAATGAACAACTCTCACACTAAGCTTTCCATGTGGTCAAACCAAAGTCACATAACCCAAAATTACCCTCATCATATGTGTTTAAGTTTAAGGTTGGTGCTCCATCAAGTGGTATCAAACATGAAAAGGTGGTACATGTGCTAAGCCAACCCAAAACACCTAGGGCGCTCACATTAGAGGTTTCCACGTTTAAACTACAGCAATTTATGTTGACAACCTTGTAAAAAGAGTTAAAGTGCTAGAGAGCTCCATCCTCATGAAGATTAATACATCAAACCTTAGAAACCAGAGAAAACCCTCCTTTTAATTCATCATCACATCCAAGAATAAATTATTAACACTTAAAACATAGGGAGACCCTAAGTTGATGGGTTACCACTCCATAAAATGTACTAAGTGTTAAATAATTTCATCAAAGCTAGGCAACATATCAACACTACCAAAGGACGGTGCAGCACATCATCAAAAGCACCATGATATCTCATCCACTAGACCACCATTGGAACATCTCATCCCAATCACACCAACATTGGATTATCGATTGGTTATCATTATCTCTAAGCCAAATCCAAATGCACCCCCTATCCATCAAAATTCTAGCAATATGATCTTGCAAGATCGATCCTTGTGACAAAATATCACAAGTGTTGTGATAAAAATCACATTTGCAAGCGTCATGCAACATGAGGGGTATCAGAGTTCATATGGGATCCATACAACTCTCAAGCATATCACACACAGCACAATTGAACCTCCATCACCTCAATTATATAGGCTAGAGGGATAGGAGAACATATCACCTGATGAATGTGAGATAAACTCACTTTATAAATTAGTGAGTTAATGAAGAATAATAGGTCCAACAATCTAATAATGCCTCATTGTGTATACAAAATGCCTTATCATAATGATAGGCTGTACAACAGTAAATCCGGCCACTAGACAAATATTATACTCATTCTTACACCTCTTGGGCACCCTTTTTTATACCAATTCCGGAGAGAATATAAGAGCAAACTCCCTTTTCTCTTATTTTATAGTGGATTTGCTTGAAGCACTCCCTTTTCTTTGATATAGATGTGTCACTTCTACAGTCCTATTTGACCATTAGTGGTTATCAGTGGACATTAATAAATGTTTTAGTTTTATTTAATTTCATTTCATTTCCTGTATTTTGCAAGCTTTAAATTCTGCTTGATTGCACCATAGCAAATGAAATCTGAACCAAAGTCTTATAAGAGAGGTTGACCATAACCTGATCAATCATAAACAATAAATGTGTTCGAAGTTGTTATATGTTGTATAGACTCTTATCATTTACGATTGGAATTCATTATGGAAGTGACCGTTTTTAACATGTACATTTTCAGGTTTGTTTTTCCTAGAAATATGTAACTCTTTGTTACTGCTGAATGATTTATTCTTTGGTTTTCTGGATCGAGGTTGATAGTAAGCTCTTAAATTAATGAAATGATTGATTTGATGTTTGCAATATAGTATTTTTGTTTTGTATACTACTTGATGATTTTCCTTTTTGGTTGACCTAAAGTGTTACAAAATAATTTTCTGCAGGCATGTATTATGTAGAGTATTCATTCCAAAAGCCTGGGGAAAGTAAAATCCATATTCTCTCTGCAGTCGGTATGGCAGCCAATGGTTGGTACAACAGGCTTTACACTGTAACTGGGCAGGTACATTGAGTCCATTTTATTCAAAGCCAGGTCCTATGCTTGTTTACAGTTTTCCCTTATTCTTAAGTTGCATTCCCTCCTCTTCGCACTCAAGTTGCATTCCCTCCTCTTCGCACTCATGTAAATTGCAAACTTTTAAGTTTTCAGCCTCAGAAGCAGAAAAATTTATCTTTACTTTAAAGTATGGATGGAAACTTGTAGCGCTAATGTAGAAGGTTGTTCAATGCTGATTAAAATCATTTCTTGATAAAGGGCTTCTTGTAATATATCAACTTGAAATTTTGTTATCTTCAAACTTGTTTGGAGATACCTCATGTCAGGTGATTAGGTGCATTTGTTTCTCAAACAAAAACATTACACTGGTCAAATTTATTATAGAGAAAACAAAGTTTATGAAAGAAAGCTATCATTACTGACTCGACTTAGATTAACTACTTGATCAACTTAATTATTACATCTTTGTACCGCAATATTACTTACACAAAAATTCTTGCAATTTGTTGCCACCTAATACGCACCTCGGGTAACGTGGAAGAAATCTTCACGCCATTGGGTGCGTCCTTGGGGAAAAATCATGAGTCAAGTACTGTCACTTGAAACTTGACTCCTCCATCTAGGCCAACTCTTAGTGAAGCCAAAAGGGGTGGTCCCTGTTGCCCACCTATTTCGACTAGGTGGCAACTCCATGTACATTAGGATGTACATTATTGTACCTTAGAAAATCTGAGGATTTTTCTCTTCTGCAGGGCTATTGCCCCTTTGTAAAACGAAATGTCCGCTCCCCTGCGTGGGAAAATTAATGTAATTTGATGTGCTAGTGTGGGTCATATGATACGGATTCCACACCATGGAACTGATTGTTAGGGAAGTCCCCTCATCGAGTGTTTTTCCCTTTCCAATTGATCTTGTTGAACAAACGAGTTTAATTGGTTTGGTTTTCACTCAAAATCCTCCAAAGTGGTGACGGGCGTTCTACCAGTCAAGTCCATGAGGTGGCTAAGGCTTTAAAGTGTAATTCATGACCATGCTAGACATTTGTCTAGAGTCTTGCGGAGTTTCGTTATGTTATTGAAATTTTATTAATTTTTTCCAGTTAATTAATTCCACCCCTTGGTGGTTTATTAACTGAGTTTTGATGTAATAATGTAATTGCTCAAGCATGGCATTTTGTAATAGGGGCTATGAATGCAAAATAAAATTGCTATGAAACCCCCTAAGCCATTGCTTCGAGTCCCATGTCGTTCTGATAAGTGGTTGAAGAGATAGACCAATTTTGGTCAGAAGGGGTCTATCTCCCCTAGGGAAATTTTTAATTTTCCTAAGTCAAAAATTTAAATTATTTGATTTTGAAGGAAAAAATCAAATAAGGCCATGGTAATTAAGTTTGGAGGATGGCTAAGCATAGCCAAAATTTCATTTAAATAAACCCCCCATGGTCAAAATAAATGTCTGAAGATCTCCTAAGTGGGGCGTCCATTTTGTCTTAATAAAATAAAAAAATTAAAAAATTAAAGATCAAAAGTTAAAAATTAAAAAATAAAACATTAAAAATAAAAAAATAAGATTAAAACTTAAAAATAAAAGATAGTAATTAAAAAATAAAAGAATAAAAAGATAGAATTTTTAAAATAAAAGATCAAAAATTTAAAAAATTAAAAAATAAAATATTAAATAGAAAAATCAAAAGATTAAAAATTAAAAATTAAAAATTAAAAATAAAAAGATAAAAACTTGAAAATAAAAGATTAAAGATTAAAAAAGATAAAAGATTAAAGATTATATGAAAGATTAAAAACAAAAGATAAAAATTAAAAATAAAAAATAAAAATTTAAAATTTAAGTCAAAGGGGCCCCCACTTGAGTCATGGAAACCCTAGATCTAAGGGTGGAAAATGTTAAGACATGGATCAAGCACCCTAGCCATTGATTAAAAAGCAATCTAAGGGTGTAGATTGATTGAGAGTACTAAAAAGTCAAAAACCTAGATCTAGTGGTGGAGATTTAACCTAGATTTAGATCTAATCTTGGCCGTTGATCTTCAAGGGGTTGGGGTCTTCCTCAACTATATAATGAGGGTCTCACTCCCTCATTTAGGAGGCTCTCTCATGCTATTGTTATGCTGCCGGAATATCTACTCACTCTTCTCTCATTTTCTTCTTGCCATTGTAATGCTCTTGCCCTAGCTGGGCCGTAATACAAGTGAATCTTTGGAGGAAGCTTTGGTGTCTTGTCTACATGCCATTTTCTTTGTGAGGTAACCTGTTTAGTATTTGTTTTAGCTACATTTGTATTAGTTTAGATAGCTCTCCACAAAGTATTTTGTGGAGAGATTTGCAAGTAGAAGTTTTTCTGCTTTCATTTGTGAGTAGCTTGATAGGATCTTACAAAGTATTTTGTAGGCTCTTTTTTTGTGCTCACCTCTAAACTTGCATTGTGCAGCTATTATAGATCTATTTGCAGGGATCCAGAGCAAAGGAACACCCTTTCATTTGTTTAAAAACCCAGATTTTTATTTTCGCACATTCTGGAAAAAAGGGTTTTAAAAATCAGTTTTTATCACTGTATAGTGATAAAAACCTTGGTTTCAAAGCCCCAATCCTTGGTATATTAGTATAGACTTATTTTTCTGCTGTTCTAACATTATTTAGGTGGCTGAAAACTCAGTTTTCAGCCCTCTAAACATCTCTGTTTTTTCAGAATTTCAATTCGGCCATATCTGTTTTTGTGTTCTGAAACTGGGTTTTATTCACTGTATGGTGAATATAACTCTTGTTTTAGGGCCCCCATATGTTATATATTAGTTAAAGGCTTTAAATTTACTGTTTTAGTATTATTTAGGTGGCTGGAAACTCAGTTTCCAGTCAGTCTGTGAGCTCTATGCAAAAATAGCTCTGTCTCAAATACTTGTGGTATCAATTGATCCGCATCTGCGGTGAATGAAGTCGGTCTGAATTGGTTTACCCAATCGCTCGAGCCGAACGCAAGTTCCTTTGGGATTAACTTATTGCATACCTCTTTGACAAATATTATTCATATTTCTGTCATACTTTCGCTCAGTTTTTTATGTAAAAATTGTAATTTTTGTACTAATATTGTAACAGTAGATTTTTATTTATTTCATGTGATTTGCAGCGAAAATACTTCGCTGGTTTTTGACAGGTAGTGCAGGTTTAAAGGGGATTTGCTGTCCAAAAGGGCACAGAAATATCTCAACCCTCAACCAGTTCAAGGGGAATCCAAACTCTCAACTTTTCTGTTATTGTAAGCCCCAAAGAGAGTCTCTTGGGGTATTTTCTGAAGCTTTGTAAAGCATTTGTATTCTGTAATAGTTCTATNTCTTGCTCCCACCTGTTGAGCGCAACAGCATTCCATCTTCGGTTTGAGAAGAACTAGATCGGGGTAGACACACCACCGGATCTAAAACATAATCCAAGAAGA
>LPNX010270101.1:331498-401887 GCA_001517045.1 Pseudotsuga menziesii
TACTATAACACAATACTACAAGCACTTTCACGTTTATTTTACTGCAAGCACTCCAACACTTTACTTTAAGTTTCATTTACTTTCAGCTTTGCAAATTGTTCATATGGNAGCTTTGTTCTAGTTAAGTTACAGTCTTTCAAGTTCAGTTCTCTCATTTACTGTTTAAAAAGGGAAGTAATCATACAACTCACCCATCCTGTGTATCCTCTATCCACTTGTCATCTCCCTTTAGGGAATTCAAGCTGGATATGAAAANCTCCAAGTAATTTAACTTAAAGTCTTTCCTTTGTAATATACTGTTGGTTTGATAATCTTCACTTAAAGTACTTTGCTGCTATCTTGTAAATCGTATTCATTTGTTTAGATTGATAAATAATTTGTACATTGTTTAATATCTTGATTCATTATTTATCTGCTCAATCATTTTGTTGTACAACACTTAAGCTGTAATTTAATTTTAACTTAGATCTCAGATTCATTTATAAGTTTGTAAAGTTGTAATCCACCTTTAGACTCCATTTGTAATAGGCACTGGTCTTTATTTATCTCAAGGTCTGTTTGTCATCAAAGGAATTCTGTGCACTTGCATGCTGCTTGTCATTCCTTAGATATTCTAAAGTCCTAGCCTTAATTCATAATAATAGATCCCTTTAATTAATCTTCAATTAATTAATAAACCTGGAACATAGTCTTTCCGTAGGGACTACCCCTCTTGGCTCTGTTGGGATCTTGCCTAAACGGAGGAGCTGTAGACTGTGGTGACAGTGGTCCCCAGCTCTCGCTTGCCCCCAAGGACACACATAGCAGGTTGTGACTTTCCTGCGTCTTAAAGTGTGAATTAGGCGGCAACAGTCCCTAATAAAATAAACTATTGCTGACTAAACTACGTTATAACAAATAAAAGTAATTCTAGGAGTTTTGAAATAGTAAAATACTGAACAAGAAAGCAACGACAATAAAATTATTGTAGCAGCATGCAATATAATCAACTACGACAAATAACTTGATTTAAACAAAAGATTGATAAGTAGACCAGTGCCAAAGTAAATTAAATAGTTGCTGCTGAAGGGAAAATGTTGTGCACTGCCTCTTGACAGTTTTATTTATTAGACGACTGGATTAAAGACTGGGTTAATTCTTGGTTTGGCCCACTTAGACTTTTATCCTCACTAGTATAGTAGTAAGTGTAGAGCAACAGTATCAGGCGTCCAATGGGGTGAGACATAATTTGCTTAAAGTAACCCCTTGACATCTTAGTAAGTTCAATGCGAACTGCTTACTATGACAATAAAATTTTGGGTGAATTGCCCTATTAAACTAGCCACTCGAAATTCCCTTTTTGATTTGCAACCAACGATTAGGGAAATCCTGTAGTGGTCACCAGAGCATAATAGGGGACATGAGTCATTGTTCGTTCCTCTTAAAGAAAAAAATTAAGCAAAACTAATAAAAAAAGAAACTAAGTTAATCTAGTGAAGTGAGTGCGGAAAAGTGATCTAATCTAAACTAAGCAAAAATAACAAAAATTACACCACACACACAAAAAAAGATACGAATCCCCCTAGGCTATGCTGCGTGGGAGCGCCCACCACCCCCCCACACACACAAAAAAAGATACGAATCCCCCTAGGCTATGCTGCGTGGGAGCGCCCACCACCCCCTCGCTCCCGCTCCCGAAGCTCACTCCCAAAACGCTCCCAAGGTGCTCCCGACCTTTCCTATACTAAAAGCTTCTATACTAGGTTGATCATTTGATGACAATGTTATGGTACCTCCCTTCTTTGCCAAGCTCCTACAAAAGTTTTTATGGTTGATCATTTGATGATAATGTTATAAGTTGTAACTACTAGATGATTGATGTTATATGGTTTAATCCACGTATTCTATAGCTAATTCAACATCCTACATGTTTTTTAGATATAAATCCATCAAAATATATTAAAATATATACTACACAAAAAACGCTCCCAAAATGAGAGCTTTTGAAAAAATTTCTTTTCGCTCCACGGGAGCTCCCCACTCCTCGTTCCCAACAGCATAGCCCTTAGGGGGGATGGGGTGTGGGTGTTGTTGTTGCCTAAAACACACTTCACCACAAATAAGTCTCACAACTGCTAGGTGTGTTCTTGAGGGGCAACTATAAGTTTAGAACCCAATGTAACCTCAATTCCTAACTCCTCTGTTTAGACCCAACTCCCAAAAGGTCAAGGGGGTAGTCCCGACTCCCTACTACTAAGTTTCTCAAAGGTTTTGATTGGGAGTTGAAATTATTATTTATATGACAAGCAATCATGCGATATGCAGCAAATAAATTGATGACAGTCAAACCAACTTGAAACTCAACTAAATAATGCTTTAAAGAATGAAACAATAAAAACAATGACCATACTAGTGCCTTATCTATTGGGCTTAGATAGAGTCAATAAACCAATGCTTGCTTAATGAAAATAAATTATACAAGATAGACAAAAGAATTGCAATAATTTCACTTCCAAACTTTAAAACATCCAAAAATGAAAATAACTTGCTGGAAATAAAAGAACTTTAATGGAATTCTTTGAAAACAAATACGAAATGACAAGTGATTGAAATGTTTTGCAAGTGGTCCTGTAAATTTTAGGTTAATTTTGAGATCTCACTTTAGCTTAGGAAAATTAATGTGTGAAACAATGAAAGTACAACCTAACTAATGTGTCTACCCCTAACACTTATCTCTTTCGATTTGAGAGAGATCATTGGGTGCTCAACAAGAGAACACAAGGTTCTCTTCTAGCTCCACAAATCAATCCCAAAGATTGCTAGGCACTCAACAAGAGGACGCTAAGTGCCATGAGGCTCCCAACTGCCTCTGTCCCTTGTTACCAACTGAGTTGCACTAAGTTGGCTTTCTAAATGAGCCGTCAAAGATGAACAATTACTTGTTTAAATTTCAAGTTCAGAAGTCCATGCAGGCCTTTTTTTTTGAAAATTAACATGTTCATACCACACGGAGAATTGTAATAAAATGAGTTAGCATGATGACTTCATGTAAAAGGTTTGGTTTCCTAGGACTTAGTCATCAATGCATTATTCCAGGGTGTTTTTTCCTTGTTAATTATCTATTGTTTTTAAGCAATAAATAATTTCCGAGTTTTTCACCCAAGCCTCCAAAGTTGGATTAATTGTCTTGGTGGTTAGTCCTTGGAAGGTTATTAAAACCTATTTGTCGATGTATATTACCATGCTAATCATTATCTTGAGTCATTATGAACATGTCCTAAGTCCCCCATAGGTTTTTTTAATTTCCGGAGAAAAAAAAAAAAAATATATATATATATATATATATATATATATATATATATATATATCCGTTTTTATAGGCTTATTTTTTATAAGTTATTTGTAAAACTCTAAAAAGTCATAAACGTGTGTCTTGGAGGTTATTTTTGCCATAGCGGTGCTCGTTTTCTAACTCAAAGAACCCACTTAACACCTAGACCCACTTTCTTAATTTTTCGAATAATTATTTAACTCCAAAATTAATAATTACTTGAAAAACCCAAAAAGACCAAAAAAATGAGATAATTAAAAAATTCTGCAATTAAAAAATTAAAAGAAACTTGCCGAAATCATTTTTTATGACTTGGAAAAGTGAAGCGGCAAGTACCTGGGCATATTTGGAATGTTAGATGTTGCCATTTCCCATTGAGCAAAGGGTTGAAAGTTTCCCAATTTGAGAGAGGCGCACTTCTCCAAGTGGGGGCGCAAATCCCAAGAAAGGATGGTAACTTTTGTAACTTGGTTGAGTTTTGGGGCTTGTGGCTGAATTAATGAAACCCATGCAGAAGTTACTTAAAAAAGATGCTAAGTTTGAATGGGATAGTGAGGGAAAAGAAGCCTTTAGAAGCATCAAAGATTGTATAGCGAGGTCCCCAGTCCTGACTAGCCTAGATTATTCTAAAGACTTCCAGATTTTTTCATTTGTCTCAGAGGATACAATTGTCGAATTTTTGTTGCAAAAGAACAAAGAGGGCCAGGAACAACCAATTGCTTTTATGAGTAGGTCCTTACAGAATTCAGAGCTAAAGTACACTATAATAGAAAAACAAGCCTATGCCCTTCTTAAGTCTTTGAAACACCTTAGAACTTTTGTTGGGTACTCTAAAGTAGTTGGTTTGGTTCCCCATTCAGCAGTAAAAGACATTCTATCCCAACAGGATTGTCTTGGTATAAGAGGAAAGTGGATATCAAAAATCCAAGACTATGACTTAGAGATTAAACCCACTAAATTAATCAAGGGTCAAGGTCTTGCTAAAATAATGACAGAGGGAAATGAGCAAGCCTCAGGCATTGTTATCACGAAGCTTGTAGTTGCTCCGATAGAGAAATTCAATACAGGATGGCAGAGGGGCCTGGCAACCAAGGCCGTGACCTACGGAAATCCCTACCCCCAAGAGATGGATGGTTGTCACACTAGTTAAGAATTCCTTCACTTTATGCCAATGAATTCCCAAGTGGAAATGGAGGATATCCGATCTTATCTTGAAATGTCAGATCTACAGCTAATCACCAGATCAAGCCAAGAAATGTGAATACGTAAGATGAGAGCTAGAAACCCTAGATTTAAGGGATAAGCCACGAGTTTAATGATCATTCGAGTACGAGTGCTTAAGGATTGTAGAAACGTTACTCGAATGAGGATGGATTGGTGACTTAAAGAGTTAAATCATATCTAGGGTTGGTGTGTTTGTTCAAATGATTAGACACGAGACCCTAGGGGGATTTAATCAAGAATATGGAAAATTCCAGGACGAGGTTGATACAATGAAATTAGGCCTTCAACACACCTACTTGGATGTAAGATTCGACAATTAAAACAATCCAAGTGAAATCAGACAAAATACACAGAAAAATTGGCTAGTAAACCAAACAAGGGCATTTTCTCCCATACTGAAACCAGTGCTTGGAGATGGGTAGAGGAGTCCAAGATTGACATTTTTGAGGGAGAGGGGATTTTTCAGTATGCCGAACAAAACCCAGATCGCCAAAGTTGCAAATTCCTAGTGCAATTTGGTCTAGTGATTTTTCCTAATGCTAAAGAGTGTTTTTCAGTGAAAAGTAGTGATGGGCAATGCATACAGAAATTAAAAGAGGGAGAAATTATTTGTGAGACATACCTGGATTTTGCAGATGACCTCAAAAATGATGAAGAATGTTGCCTCCTTAATCAAATGAATGTTTTCAGAGCGGATCTTGATGTTGTTGAGCTTCAACCAATCACCCTAGCGCCCCCCTCAATCTGCCAAGTCAGAGAAAATCAAACGATAAGACATATGAACGAGATCTACAGAATAAGGAAAGAACGAGGAGTAAAAATTCATAAGAAAAAAATATTCCCTAAACCAAACACCCAAGAGCTGGAACGATGGTGGGTTTCCCCACAGAAACGCCCTCTTCCCTAGCACACCTCCTGTTATCACATATATAGTAGCCAGGCTACAATATTCTATTTTTCAGATTCCAGTACATTTTTTTCAGCCAGCTCCCTTACATATGAGATGCTGAGATGAGCATTTATGATGGATCATTATTTGATTGATGGACTATAGTACTCTCCCATGCCATGATTGAGTCTCAGGACACTCAGATTTGAGGACTGATGTAGCCATTTAGCCAGTTGCAGAGCAGTTAGTAGTGCCCAGAGTTGCATCAATGTTTTCTCATTGGATAGATGATTGGTTCAGATGGATTATTAACATGTTATGACTCAGCTTACATCATCTTGTGTTATGGTTATCATTGCTCTTATACTCATTCTTGTGACATGTATTAGCATTTAGTGTCATGATCTGGCGGTCATATAAATATGTGGAATTGGATGTATTGACGTCCCTACTCAGACCTGGAAGTTCTTGATCTATACTCATTAGTTTTACCCTCCTTAGGGAGAATAGAGGTAGTCATTCCCACCATACTTTGACTTGCTAGTGTTGGTTTCATTATTCACTGTCTTCACCCATCCATTACCCTCCAATTATTGTTTCCAATCCGACCTACTACTTGATTTGTGGCATGGAGGACCTTCCCCCTACTAGAGCCTCTTTGGTGGACAAGCTTCCCTGTTTATTTGTGTTTCAGCTCTGAGTTGCCTAAGTTGTGTTGGCTAAACCTGAAACAAGTAGCGCTGCCATCAATACAATGTATTTGGAAATGAATGAATATCTTATGAAAAAACCCATTCATGAAAAGTAGTGGTTTTCAACATACATGAATGAAAGGCAAGCCTAATGAAATTGGCTTTGAAGTATAATGAAATGAATATCTTAAAACATTCATGAAAAGTAGTGTTTTTAAACATACATGAATGCATGAAGCTTCAATAATAAAAATTCGTGTAAAAAATGCATGGACTAAGTGTATGGAAAATCAAAGCAATGGTTCTTAAAAGTTATATCCAAAGATTGTTGGCCTTACGTGTATTGATTTCGATTGTGAGCATTTGTCAAGGTGAATAAGCACCTCTGAAGTAGCTTATCCATTTGTGAGACACTGCCATCCCCTGTGTTATTGCCTAAGTCACCTGGTTCGAGTTCGTGTTTGAATTCGAAGACCTTGAAATTCGACAAAAAATCGGCAATAGAAATTTTGGCAATAAAATTCGATATAAAGTTCAAATGACTATAAAATTTGAAAAAAAAAATATTTAACATCCTAACAAAAAAAACTTAAATTCTTTTCAAATCACATAACATCCTTTAGCTTAGATGCAAATATTAACAGGTTTTTAAACTAAGTTGTACACAACTAACCAAAAAAAGTCATATCATATAAATTATATTATCAAACCAAAAGAAATTAACATTAATTTAAAAAAAAAATTTAAAATAGATAAATTAATATAAAATAAATAAAAAGTTATTTATTTAGACTAGAAATAGCATTTATATTACTTAATTCCAGCAGAACAGCATTTATATTTATTAATCAAAATAATATTTATATCTATGCATCGTATCCATCCTCGTTTTCAGTTCCATCGAATATATTAACCATCAGCACCGCTTCACCTGCCTCAACGGAATGACAGCTCCAAATGTTGGTGCCCTCTCCTCTCTCACGAAATGGTTATGCCTCAGCAACTGCAGACTAAAGGCTTCCTTTACGACTCACAGAATGACAGCTCCAAATGTTGGCGCCCTCTCTTCTCTCACGAAATGGTTCACGACGGCAGTTCACTCACAGACTGTTGCAATGAGTAATGAGTTGACCCAGACGTAGTTTTGGTCATTGGCTAGAGTTTACCAACGGGTCGCATGGTTATTTTCCTTTAAAATCGTCGAATTTCAACAATCTAGTTCGCCAGGCACAAAAAAACGGCGATCTTTGATTTTTATGGCGAAAAATCGTCGAATTCGGTGACTTAGGTTATTGCTTCTCCTGCATATGCTAGAGTGAGTATCCCATTCCCACATCCGAAGTGTCACAGTGTCAAGTTGGTAGCCATCCTTTGACCTAGCCTCTGAATTTTAACCTTCTCCCTACACTAGCAAATTGATTACAACTATGAAATGAGTATGGTCTTGAAAGTCTAGACTGAGTTATAGTTAATAAATGTAAACCCTATATATTTGGTTGATAGATCGCCAGTGAAATGATTGCTACTTGTTATGATTGTTACTTGAATGATTTGTAGAGCATGTCTTAACCTTTTAACACTTGCAGCGGATGGATGACAGCCTGGGTTATATTATATGGTCATTTATAGATTATTATTTTGTCTATCTGGGTATCTTGGATATTGTAGATGATCATGCAAAGAGACCTATGATTTGGAGTCCCTGAGTCCAATGAGACAGCTTGCTTTTAGTTTCGGGCAGTTGCAGAGATGATTTGGCTCAGTGTACCTTTCTGATGCAATTTTGCTATACTGGATGCCCTGTCTGAGTAGGGAGATGATTTTGTTGGATCTCCTAGGGTGTTGTAGGAGGAAGGTGGGGTCCACCCACTTGTTTGTACCATATTACCCCCCTCCCAGAGAGCCTGGTGGGCTCATCTTGATAACGGAGACACCCTAGGAGGCAGTTTTGGGCATATCACGTTTCCCGAGGCAGATAAAAAATAATTAAAATGGCTACTGAAGAATTCGATTTGAGCTATTGAGGCAAGGAAATGGCATGGGATGAATTTTGATGATAAGTGTGATGTCTTCCACTTCTTCTCCAGCAGTTGCAGCACTTGGATGGGCTCACATACATTTTTGGCCATATTTTATCAGTTTTTGGAGCTTTTGGAGGCTAACGATTTCCTCAGAGAGACACTATTTGGCAGTTAAATTTTTTTATTATTTTTATTGTGCCATGGGGACACCCTAGGGGAGTTAGTTAACACTCCCTGGACCCACCATGAGCTTCATTTATTTTTATTTAGTGGGATCCCCTCTCCTAGGGTGATTTTTTCCATTTTTAGATTATATTATTGTATTGATCCATGTACTCTATGTTGAGCTCATCTCAACCGTTGATCAGAACATTTTTATCTTTTAATCTTAGCTACCCATTTGAAAAGTGGTTAGGATTCCGGTTCTCTCATTTCTATTTAAAGGAGAGAGCTTCTCTTTTGTATGGGGTCTTTGGCTCTTGGATCTGGATAATAGAAAACTATTATTGTGGAAATTTTTTCTGGATCTCCTTTGCATCTGGTGTTCTTAGATGGTGATTGGAAAATCTATTTCTTCCTAGCATTTGAGTATTTGTTGTGAGATCTATATATTTTCGGGAAACATTGTCTTGTCTACAGGAGGGTGACTTCAACTTAGGCGTTTTTGCAGGGGCTCCTCAACTCGCTTAGCTTGGATGCGTTTTGTATCAGGGGGTTTTCATTAGTATCAATGCGATCTATGATTTCATCTTGCTATTTTTTTGTAGCATTTGTTCTTTTCTCATGATGCAGCAAATCTGATATGGTTGACATTTGTTGTGCATGAGAGAGGGCGCAGTGGCTTCTTTGGGCAAAACATTGGATGTGGAAACTTCATCAAATCTTCTCAAATTGATCGGGACAACATAGATCATCACTATCAAGGCATCTACAAGGTTTTCCAAGTAAGATCTAGAGGTTAGTGTCTCTTTCCTAGATCTCAATCCATTGGCATCTCCATTTTTATCTTAAAACCCTAAATATAAAAAACCAAAAAATATTATAGATCAAACTGCTTGATCTCGGGGCAAACCATTTCTGGGTTTTGTAGATCAGGGCAAACCTTAAGTGGGTCTTCCTCAACGTTGGGCTAAAAGTGACTCCATTGGCCCAAATCCCAAGGCATTGGTTCTCCAAACCCTAGCGCTACCCTGCTTTTTGCCTCTTTCTCATGCGATTTGAATTTTTTCCTGTGGCTCAGGTGCTTTAACATTGTCATACCTTCTTTCAAGTGTATCTATCAGTACAAGATAGCCCCAATCATGTTCTTGCCCTTTGTGCATTGGTCACGTTTCCCAAGGCAGTGGATATCTCAATCTTTTGCTAGTACCTTGATCTTGGATCTACTATTGAGCTTATAGGTCACTTGTGTCTTGGACTTGGATCAAATCTCGCATCTCATAAACCCTGATCCAAGCCCTAGTTCACCTAGTGACGTCATCCATAGATCTAGGGTTCCCTCAACCTTACACCTTACGTACTTCAACTCCATTTGATTTGATCTGGTGTTTAGGTCCGATCTCTCTTGTCGGGAGTAGATCTAGGTCTCCCCCATTGTTGTCTTGGGCTAAGATAACATAAAGTGAAGATTGCCTCAATTGGTGTGACAACCATCCATTTGGGAATCGAGGCTATCTATAGCCTCGGTTCCACCTCCTTAGTTGTCTGTCCCTCTACCATCCATCCTGGATTCACCTCATAGAGGCAACTACAAGTTTGGTGATAACATTTTGGCGTCATTGCCAGGGAGGTAGAGGCCTACCTTGGTTCGGCATACCTCACCTTTCCCTACAACATATCTCTTTTCGGTGAATTACTTGCGTGGTTCACCGGGCAACTCCACCCCGCGACTCTACCGAGGACCGTACCCAACGTATTAATCTTAAGTTCTTAGAGCGTCCAATAAATCCTGAAGAGATCCCTGCAACTTATACAAGGAATCGCAGGCAAACTAAAGAAAGCTCCTCAAACTTCTTTTGGAAGATTTCTAGTCCTACTGTCTTCCCGAGTCATCTTTTAGGATCTCCTTTAGCTTCATCTAGTCCAATGGCAGGAACAAACACTAGTGGAAATCAAAATGTTCCTCTTCCACAAAACCCTAGGATTTTTGGAAGGAAGGCTAAGCCATCTCCTTTAGATTTTTCCCCGATCCCAGGGGCTCCCAATAACATGCTTGATAAGTATTTCGAAGAGGTTCCCAAGTTTGATGGAGTATCAGCTATCTCCATTGAGGACCACATTGACAAAGTATGGGAACATATGGAAGCATATGGAGCATTTGATGAAGATGTCTTCATGAGGGGCCTTCTGCATTCTCTTGAAGGAGATGTACGGAAGTGGTTTGACAGATTGCCTACCTCATCCATTAATGGGTATGACAATTTTGGCGCAAAGCTTAATAGTGACTGGTCTCACAAGTTAGACGGGAAATTCCTCTTACATCAACTGTTCGACATCAAGAAGAGGGAAAATGAAACAGTCCATGAGTTTAACATAAGATTTGACAAGACTGTAGGAAATATCCCTGACGAGATTAGACCCAAGGACCAAACAATTGTTATTCATTATTTGAATGCTTTTGAAGGTTGGTTAGGGTATAACTTAAAGGATAAGAATCCCAATGACTTGAAGACTACCCAATTCAATGCAAAGATGTCTGAGCAGAATGCAGCATCTATGGATAAGCAAAACTTTTTCGATCACTTTGCCCCATCCACTTCCAAATTTGACCCTAAACTCCGAAACCTAAGGAACCTGTGAATGAGCTAAAGGACTCAAAGGACACGTTAGAAACCATGCAAGAGATGATGAGACAACTAACTGTCCAGACGAAAAATGTCGCTAGTCTTCATGATCCTTAGAGACATAGAAACCCTTATGGCCCTAAGCCCTACTGGAACAGTAATAGAAGGCCTAAGGGAGATATTAATAGAAGATGACCTGAATATCCAGAAAGTTCTGAGAGGAAGAATGTAAATTGGTGTGATGAAAATGAGGAAGAACCATCCGGCACCAATTATCCTGATGACCAACCAAACAACATCAACTTTATTAATGACTTATCTTTTGATGACGGGTTTGGAAGAATTCTCTTGGAAGAAGAGCCATGGGAGTATGAAGAGGAGTTTATTGATGAACCCAACCCCTCCTGTTGCACCATAGAAATCCCTGAAGCAAAAGAACAACCACAGATCAGAATCTATAAACGAAGAGTTGATCCCCAACCTTCTTTCCTAGACAAACGCAAAGAAATCAATGAAGATAAAAGGGAAGAAGAAGATCTTGACTTAGAAGATTTTAATTTAAATGTTGATATAAAGAAAGAATTAAGCAAGATAATGTGTAATATCCTGGTCACTAAGTTGATGAAAGTGCCCATAGTGAGAAGCCAAGTAGAGGAGTTCTTTGATGGCATTGACCAAGAGAAGACTCCTAAGGTTGTCTTAGAATCCAGTCACATGCGGAGCCCTAGTGGGATGCAACCTAGCAAAGATGAAAAGGATCCACCTGTAAACATCTAGTCTGCAATTTATGAAAGAAAGAACGATGGTCACCCTCCCTTTTACCTAACCTTGCACATTCAGAATATGCTCCTTCACAATTGCATGTTGGATTCTGGAGCAGCTACGAATGTGATGCCCTTACATGTCATGAAGGAAATGGGGTTAGAAGTGACTCAACCTTATGGGAATGTCTGTGGCATAGACTCTAGGCATGTGCCATCCTATGGTTTGATCAAAAACCTTAGGGCTGATCTATTTGCTTGCTCAAACATTTCCACTATGATGGATGTAGTTGTCATTGACTTGCCCCCAACATATGGAATGCTTTTATCTAGAAAGTGGACAGCTAGTCTAAGTGGATATCTCATGATGGATTTATCATATCTTTGTGTCCCAAACTCTAATGGTGCTCTGATTAGGATTACTAGAGAACCCTGTTAAGAAAAGCATTTGGAAACTTTTAAGGGATTAAAAACACATATGGAGATGAATTGTTGAATAATGCTAAAGGCTAAAGCTAATATTGTGGAAGATGAAAATGAAGTATGGGAATATGGGCAACCTAAAAACATGTTCATGGCAATGAAAGATTCTGATTCCTCTTTTGAAGAAGAACAAATAGCTGAAATTGCTAGGAGAATTAATTTGGAAATGCTTAGGAACGAATGTTCGGAGGAGTTGGAAGAGTTGAGAAGAAATGAAAATCAACCTCAAGATCAAGAGCAGAATATTGCAATAAATCAAGAACAAACAACAGGAAATCCTACACTTGAAGTTGATGAAATTAATAATGTGGAAAGGATGCCTTATAGAGTGAGTGAATGGTTTGCCTTAATGGACTGTAATAGAGAAAGGGAAAGCCAGGGGCTTGAACCTATTTACCCATGGGCAAACCATCCTGAGTTAGCTACTGGAGTGGAGGCTGGTGACGAAGCAAATAGCTCCCATTATTCTGATGTTGCTGGGTCATTATCTCATTTGTCTTTAGAAGACATGAATCTAACTCAAGTCCATGATAACTCTCTAAGTTGGGAAGAGGATGCTTTAATTAATGTTGCACCTGAAGGAGAATTTAATCTCAACAATCTTTCTATATTTCGGACTCCTTCGGTTTCTCCAAATAATGTTTTATCTGCATATCCTCTCATCCCTAATTTCCTTCTGCCGCCTGAGTCATCTAGTCATTATACTCATGATCTGTCTCACATTCCTATTTTTTCGGCATCTCAGTCAGAAATAGTCCCAACTGAGTTAGAAAGTATGCACATTTATGTTCCTACAGGGGAAGGCTCTAGCCATAGTACTGTTATATCCCATATGCCTCACCCCCTAGAAGAAGATAGATACTTATGGACTATTGGAGAAACTGTCAAACATGTAATATCTCTTCATGATGAAAGGACTAATGCAAGTATCCAGGATACGAGGAGAGAGATTAGAGAGATCCTAGTTGGTGGGGTAGCTATTCCTATTGATGGTGGTCCACCCAGGTTTAATGCAGTTCCTTATAGGAGGAGCTCGAGGATTATCACCTCGCAACCTCAACACCTTGCTGAAGTTCACCCCATGCCTATACGCAATATTGAAGTGGTCCCTGAATCAATGAATAGGAGCAGATTTCCCACGGGAAGTCAGGTTCTTATCCTGAACCACTTACAGCATATCAGATCAAGGCAGGCTAATGACATTTGGGTTGGGCCTTTTACTGTGGAACGTTGCATAGGTGACATGTGTTTTCTTGCTATTGGTACTAGACGACAGATCTTACTCCCTATCAACCAAAGGTATTTGAGGGGTTACATCCCTCACCTCACTTAGCCTTGAGTCCTGTCTTAGTAGGGTAGAGTAGGTAGGACCTGAATAAGCCCTTTCTGGGCAGTAGTGTAGCCTGTCAGTCTTGCACCTTGTTGTCTTTACCTGAAGCTTGTTTTTCCAAAGCTCTTAGTGTAGTCTTCAATTTTGGTCAATTTTTCCTGCACAATAAAATCAAACTTTCCTTAAAGTTATGGTTATAGATTAGATTTTCTTTCTTCTTTTCAGTTTCATGCATTTCAATTTTAGTACTTTATTTTATCCACACAGTGTTCTGACGACCGGTCTGTGAGTTTGGTATAGCTCTGGACATTTTGCAGGTTGTTGGTGACATTTTGGTAGCAGTTGCAGAGCTGGAAGGATGGATCGAGGATTGCGAGAAGCAGAGTGCGAGGACCAGAGATTTTGAGGTTCTCAAGCGCTCTATTCAGCAGAGCACTTGTCCTAACTAGAGCCAGATGTTATCACATATACATTAGCTGGGCTACCATATTCTATTTTTCAGATTCCAGTACATTTTTTCAGCTAGCTCCCTTACATATGAGATGCTGAGATGAGCATTTATGATGGATCATTATTTGATTGATGGACTATAGTACTCTCCCATGCCATGACTAAGTCTCAGGACAATTAGATTTGAGGACTGATGTAGCCATTTAGCCAGTTGCATAGCAGTTAGTAGTGCCTAGAGTTGCATCAGTGTTTTCTCATTGGATAGATGATTGGTTCATATGGATTATTTACATGTTATGACTCAGCTTACATTATCTTGTGTTATGGTTATCATTGCTCTTATACTCATTCTTGTGACATGTATTAGCATTTAGTGTCATGATCTGGCGGTCATATAAATATGTGGACTTTGATGTATTGATATTATGTATTGATGTCCCTACTTAGACCTGGAAGTTCTTGATCTATACTCATTGGTTTTACCCTCCTTAGGGAGAATAGAGTTAGTCATTCCCACCATACTTTGGCTTGCTAGTGTTGGTTTCATTATTCACTGTCTTCACCCATCCATTACCCTACAGTTATTGTTTCCAATCCGACCTACTACTTGACTTGTGGCATGGAGGACTGCCCCCCCGCTAGAGCCTCTTTGTTGGACAAGCTTCCCTGTTTATTTGTGTCTCGGCTCTGAGTTGCCTAAGTTGTGTTGGCTAAACCTGAAACAAGTAGCGCTACTATCGTTACAATGTATTTGGAAATGAATGGATATCATATGAAAAGCCCATTCATGAAAAGTAGTGTTTTTCAACATACATGAATGAAAGGCAACCCTAATGAAATTGGCTTTGAAGTATAATGAAATGAATATCTTAAAACATTCATGAAAAGCAGTGTTTTTAAACATACATGAATGCATGAAGCTTCAATAATAAAAATCCTTGTAATAAATACATGGACCAAGGCTATGGAAAATCAAAGGCCCAAAAAGCAATGGTTCTTAATAGTTATATCCAAAGATTGTTGGCCTTATGTGTATTGATTTGGATTATGAGCATTTGTCAAGGTGAATAAGCACCTCTGAAGTAGCTTATCCATTTGTGAGACACTGCCATCCCCTGTGTTATTGCTTGTCCTACATATGCTAGAGTGAGTATCCCATTCCCACATCCGAAGTGTCACAGTGTCAAGTTGGTAGTCATCCTTTGACCTAGCCTCTGAATTTTAACCTTCACCCTGCACTAGCAAATTGATTACAACTATGAAATGAGTATGGTCTTGAAAGTTTGGACTGAGTTATAGTTAATAAATGTAAACCCTATATATTTGGTTGATAGATCGCCAGTGAAATGATTGCTACTTGATATGATTATTACTTGAATGATTTGTAGAGCATGTCATAACCTTTGAACACTTGCAGCGGATGGATGACAGCTTGGGTTATATTTTTTTTTACAGAAACTAAGGATTTATACTAAAGGGACTGTGCACAGCCATTCATACAAAATTGCAGCAGTAGTAATAATCTAGCAATATAGAGGAAACTGATACAAAAAATGGCCAAAGAGAAGGCTTGCTAAAACCGCTGAAATAGTTCCTTTCCTAAATTTTCACAGATGTAGTGTATACCTGTATAAACTGTTGATTTAGGACTATGCAAAAAAACATGGACTAAACAGGAAATTAAGGTTGCCTGTTAAAACGCACAAGCTGGGTGACCGAATTTTCCTCTATTCTCTGCGTCGTTGGTGTTGGGTTGTCCTGGACATGGTGTTCCTGATTCAGCTGCACTAAATTTTGGATATCTTCCTACATACGGTCGATTTTACCCATCATTTTTTTTAAATCCATATCATGGTCTTCAATCCTGGAATCATGGCAGCTTGTTTGGTAGGAGATGTATTTCACGTCATCCACAAGTTGCTTTACTTCCTTAGTCGTCTCCTTGTTATCTGTTACTCCCACAGCTACAAAATCTGCCAAGCGTTGAATATTGACTTTTATATTGTCAAATCATTCTCTAACAGTCCTCTGGATTGGGTCCATTCCTCTTCGCTCCTTTCCTGCCCTGAAAGAGTTTAAATTCTGGCTATCTTCGCACCCAGAACGCCGAAGATCCCGCTCTGAATAGATAATAGGGTCACCGAAATAGAATGGCTCCAGACTATCCAGTCGAAGAGAAGCTGAAGACGAAGCATGATATCCCAATGCAAATCCATTGCACATGCGAAGGGAGAGCCTGGAGCATGAAACCTGAGTACGATGCTCAAAGTGAGGAGACGGCCATTTAGTAGGAGGGACAGAAATTTAAGGAAGGTGGATGAGAGAATCCACGCGTCCCACAAAGATCTGCATGGACTGCCAAGAGGCCATAAGACTTCATAACCTTCATGCCTATAGTTTGAAAAATACCCCATGACATGTCCTGGCGAGATGGGGGTCCCACATTGAGTCTTAGGGGATATGTTTGTAATTGCCTCTCTGTCATTTAGTAAGATGGAACCTTGAGGGAGAGAAGCCCCCTTGTTTGCCAATGAATCTACCTTAGCGTTGCTCGCTCTTAGGATATGAAAATAGGCTATTATCTCAGGGAGATGAAGCTGAGAAACCCTATTGTGTAGCCTTCTTCATTTAATGGATCTAGTTGGGTAACCAGTTTTCATTTTGAGGATAACTTGGTGAGAGTCCCCAAAGACTAGCAGGCTTGAGATGGTTCTTGCATCTATCATTTCCAATCCTCGCAAGAGGGCCAGCCACTCAGCCTCATTATTGGTCTTGTTCCCCAATCCTCAAGCAAAAGATTTTACTGTTTGTCCTCTTGGGTTCAAGATGACCCCCTCCACCCCCCACACCTACCTCCCCTGGGACAGCCTGGGTTATACTATATGGTCATTTACAGATTATTATTTTGTCTATCTGGGTATATTGGATATTGTAGATGATCATGCAGAGACATATAGGGTGTATGAGTATGCACCTAGGATGGATTTGGACTCCTTGAGTCCAATGAGACAACTTGCTTTTAGTTCCGGGCAATTGCAGAGATGATTTGGCTCAGTGTACCTTTCTGGTGCAGTTTTGCTGTACTGGATGACCTGTATGAGCAGGGAGATGTATGAGGAAGGTGGGGTCCAGTCACGTGTTTGTACCATATTACCCCCTTCCTACAGAGCCTGGTGGGCTCAGTTGGATAACGCAGGCACCCTAGGAGGCAGTTTGGGCATATCACATTTCCCAAGGCAGATAAAAAATAATTAAAATGGCTACTGAAGAATTTGATTTGGGCTACTAAGGCAAGGAAATGGCATGGGATGAGTTCTGATGATGAGTGCGGCGTCTTCCACTTCTTCTCCAGCAGTTGTAGCACTCGGATGGGCCCACATCCATTTTTTGGCCATATTTTATCAGTTTCCGGAGCTTTTGGAGGCTCACGATTTCCTCAAAGAGACACTATTTGGCAGCTAAAAAATTTGATTATTTTTATTGTGCCATGGGGACACCCTAGGGGAGTTAGTTAACACTCCCTAGACCCACCATGAGCTTCATTTATTTTTATTTAGTGGGATCCCCTCTCCTAGGGTGATTTGGTCCATATTTAGATTATATTATTGTATTGATCCATGTACTCTATGTTGAGCTCATCTCAACCGTTGATTAGAACATTTTTGTCTTTTAATCTTAGCTACCCATTTGAAAAGTGATTAGGATTTTGGTTCTCTCATTTCTATTTAAAGGAGAGAGCTTCTCATTTGAATGGGGTCTTTGGCTCTTGGATCTCGATAATAGAAAATTATTCTTGCGGAAATTTTTTCTGGATCTCCTTTGCATCTGGTGTTCTTAGATGGTGATTGGAAAATCTATTTCTTCCTAGCATTTGAGTATTTGTTGTGAGATCTATATATTTTCGGGAAACATTGTCTTGTCTACAAGAGGGCGACTTCAACTTAGGCATTTATGCAGGGGCTCCTCAACTCGCTTAGCTTGGATGTGTTTTATATCAAGGGGTTTTCATTAGTATCAATGCGATTTGTGATTTCATTTTGCTATTTTTCTATAGCATTTGTTCTTTTCTCATGATGCAGCAAATCTGATATGGTTGACGTTTGTTGTGCAGGAGAGAGGGCGCAATGGCTTCTTTGGGCAAAATGTTGGATGTAGAAACGTCATCAAATCTTTTCAATTTGATCGGGACAGCATAGATCATCACTATCAAGGCATCTACAAGGTTTTCCAGGTAAGATCTAGAGGTTAGTGTCTCTTTCCTAGATCTCAATCCATTGGCATCTCCATTTTTATCTTAAAACCCTAAATATAAAAAACCAAAAAATATTATAGATCAAACCGATTGATCTCGGGGCAAACCATTTCTGGGTTTTGTAGATCAGGCCAAACCCTAAGTGGGTCTTCCTCAACGCTGGGCTAAAAGTGACTCCATTGGCCCAAATCCCAAGGCACTGGTTCTCCAAACCCTAGCGCTACCTTGCTTTTTTCCTCTTTCTCCTGTGATTTGACTTTTTCCCTGTGGTTCGGTTGCTTTGACATTGTCATACCTTCTTTCGAGTCTATCCATCAATGCTAGATAGCCCCAATCCTGTTCTTGCCCTCCCTACATTAGTCATGTTTCCCAAGGCAGTGGATATCTCAATCTTTTACTAGTACCTTGATCTCAAATCTATAATTAAGCTTATAGGTCACTTGTGTCTTGGACTTGGATCAAATCTCACATCTCATAAACCCTAATCCAAGCCCTATTTCACCTAGTGACGTCATCCATAGATCTAGGGTTCCCTCAACCTTGCACCTTACGTACTTCAACTCCATTTGATTTGATCTGGTGTTTAGGTCTGATCTCTCCTGTCGGGAGTAGATCTGGGTCTCCCCCATTGTTGTCTTGGGCTAAGATAACATAAAGTGAAGATTGCCTCGATTGGCGTGACAACCATCCATTTGGGAGTCGAGGCTATCTCAGTTCCACCTCCTTAGTTGCCTCTCCCTCTACCATCCATCCTAGATCCACCTCACAGAGGCAACTACAAGTTTGGCTATAACACCTCCTTCCCTGCAGATGAAATGGGTAAAGGAAAAATATGCAAGATCTATCCCAAAGCACACTCAGTATAGAAGAGCAGCAAAGCGAATCATCAACTCATTTACAAAATACACAGAGAGTAATCCCAAACAAATCTTCTTTTTTCAAATCCTGGTGCCAGAGCTCATGAATACAATGGGGGGGTCACCTCTCTTAAATAGTTTGAGAGAGATGTAAACCCTAACTTACTTTTGCATCCAATGGTTGAGATTATAACATCATCAATGGTGGAGATCAACAATACATAGATCAATACATGGATCAAATGACCAAGTCAAAAGAGGGGACTTTCCTCACTGGCTGAGCCATAATAAAATAATCCGAACAACTACTGACTTAAAACTGTTGAAGGACTGTCCGGGATGCTGAGAAACATCATCTGCCAAAATTCCAAGCCATTTCCTTGGCCCAGGAGGTCAAATCGATTTTTCTCGTGACATTTCTAGTTCATTTTTGCCGGTACATCCTCTGGAAAATGATAAATCCACCATAACTCTGTCCAGGATGAGAACTGGGGCAAACTGATTGCTCTGGATGATCTGGAGACATAGAAGAATGGTACAAGTGACTACTCATACCCCCTGGAACACTGCATTGCTCTAGGAGGACCCAACATACTGCTATTTGCAATATAATTTGATCATTTGGCCAATAATAAAGTGATAATAATCATTGATCAAAGATATGGGGCCGAACTCTCAAAACTGAAACCACGGTATTGGTCTTGGGCATGTCTGGAACAAATATAGACCATGTTGTTTTTTGAGTCACTGACTTCGGGACCGTGCTTGACTTGGTCAACTGGGTTGACCAGGTCAAAGTACCCAAACTAAAGTTGAGAAACTGTATCCATATGATCCTGTAAACATCCTGGGTAAGAAATGCTCCAATGGTGTGTATCAAAACCAAGCTTAAGTCAAGTTATCCATAACCATGGTGACAATAATAATAATAAGAGGATATGCCTGTGTTTCTGAAAGATCTTGGAACCTTTTGAAAGTCTGCTTGTTCATGCCATACTTACAAAGGGTAAACAATGTGCTATTGTTGGGTGAGGATGGGAAACAAAATCTTAGGCAAAGGGTAATGACTTTTGACCAACTTTGACTTTGTGGTCTTTCTAAATGGAAACCAATACACTCAACCATAGTGACATATACATGACAAATAGAAATAGGGGATGGAGGTGTCTCTCAAATGGATAAAGTACTTGGGCTTATTTCCGTCAAACTCTAGCAAGTTTTCCTTTGCACTTATTTGCAACATAGGTCAACCTTCAAAGGCAAGTGCCCTAGAAACCTTCTAGCTCCGTTACTGACAAAGACACAACCTTTGCAGGCTAGTCTCACCATGTTGCCCTGTGGGGGAAAATGAGTCGAACACTATACAAAGAGTGAGTACTCATCCTTTGACCATTAACCTTTTATCAACACATTTCTTATTTCACAGAAGATAATAGCCATCCTACAAGAGCGGGTGCCCTGGAAGCCTTCTGGGCTCCAGTAAATGACTAAGGCCTAGACCCGCTACTAGCGAGCAATCCATAGCCCCGATGGGTTTGCCTTTCCCTGGTGCTCCTGTGGAGGGCAAATGAGCGTTACATTATACAAAGATTGAGTGCTCAACCCCTTGGCCACTGACTACTTTTAAAACATTTATACTTTTGCATCCTTTAGATATAGCTTTTATGCGTTCCGATGCTTTAGTGTTTAGCAACATTGTTTGGTGGAGCACTTGTTTTGAGGATTAAAGGAGAACTTCCCAGTGAACCCAGCCACACTGGCCAAGCCACATACTTCATAGCCAAAGACACATAACAACATGAAGTCTATCATGTACAGGGGTCAAGATGGGGAAAAGTTTTTCAATCTCACAAGTTTTAACCAGTCTAAGTCATGGGATAAAAATCATAATTGGATGAACTGGATAGATGGGAACAAGTGACATATGAGACCAACCTAGCACTAAAGTTGACTATTTGTACAAGCATGGCATGAGAAACAGTCTTCACAACAAGTTTTTTTATTAGTCATGGCACAAGTTCAATCATTAGTACAATATAAGCATAGGTGTTTGACATACATCATAGAGCAAAACTAAACCAAAGAAGCATATACCTAATCTCACCATATATACATGTCTCCAATTGATAGGACCCCTCTGTACTGTGTGTACCAATCGTGATCTGTTGTTCCGCTGAAATGAACTAGATCATCACCGAAAGCATCTCAATGGACTTCTGAATCTCAGTCTTGGAAAGGAAAATCTGATGAACAAGGCTCTGGAATGGTTGAAGTTGTAGTGATCCATGCTAAATACCCCATGTGAAAAGTAGCTCGGAATAGAACAAGAGATAAGTTTGTATGCTACATCATGGTAACCCAGCTGCAAATGTATATGTGATAACATCTGGCTCCAACTAGGACAAGTGCTCTAATGAAGAGAGTGCTTAAGTGTTGACTTTTCTGAGCAGCATCGAGAGCCATTCTCTTAGGAGAATGGAGACACCTGGTCCGGGACCAGGGTGTGGACTCAACCTAGAGTTGAGTGATCATTCTGTTGAATGATGATATCTGGTCGAGGACCACGATATGGACCCAGTCCAGCACTAGGGGGACTCAACCTAGAGTTGAGTGATCATTCTGTTGAATGACGATATCTGGTCGAGGACCACGATATGGACCCAATCCAACACTGGGAGGACTCAACCTTGAGTTGAGTGACCATTCTATTGAATGGTGACATCTGGTCCGGGACCAAGATGTGGAACCAGTCTAGCACTGGTAGATTCGTCCTAGATTTGAGTAGCCATTCTTTTGAATGGAGGCGCTTGGTCTATTACCAAGTATCTGACCTAGTGTCAAATTATGCAGCCTATGGCTGAGGCACCTGATCTGTTACCAGGAAGGCACTACAAGCCCTAGACCGGGTCTAGGCATGTGTGACACTTTGACCCTTGATCAGTGGGCTTTGCGATCTTGTCCAAGGCTTAGCTACCCTTGGTTAAGACACCTTAGTACCCGATCTTGGTGTCACACAGAGTGTGAGATAAAAGCATTAGTAATTCTCTCTGTTTGTGATGATGTACTTTGAGTGGTGATGAAAGACCACCTTGACCACTTGTATTGACCATAGGGGCACTTGAAGAAGGCTAAAGCAAAAGTCAAAAATACATAAGGACTTTTGGACCACATGTAAAAGTCCAAAATACATAAGGACTTCTGGACCACAGGAAGGCTAAAGGCAAAAGTCAAAATTAGAAAAGAATAAAATAATAATATTTTGTTCTTTCTAATTTCAGTCCACTTACAGGTGACTCAGGATATAAAAGAAGATCAATCCAATTCATTATTACATACACTTGCTCTCACAAGTACAACGGCTCCATTAGAAGAATTTGTTGAAGGGAAGAAAAGGTTTGTGTCTAGCGTAGCATGGATGAGTCTAGCTAGGGCATCCACAATTGTTCTTGGATAAAACCCTAGACTGGGTTTCAACTTCAGTTTTTGCAGCATCTTTATGTCTTAGGGTTTTACCCTAGATCTACCAACTGAAGCATCCATCTCACAGCTCCTTCACCATCTTCACGGGAAGCTGCCTTTTTCTCCTTCGGGCAGCTCTCAGGTTTTCGAGCAGCCTCCATTTCCCACCGACAGCTTCCTCACAACTCGAGCAGGGTGCCCTTCTTTACGGCAACCCTCTACACAGTTCGGGCAGGCCCTAGCAAGGACTTGGGCTGCCTTGTGCTGCCCACGGCCACCCACAATAAACCCTAACAGGGCTCTGGCAGTCTCCTAAGGGGTTTCGGGCACCCACAACAGCCCTTACGAGATCCGAGCAGTCCCAAACTGACCTCAGGCTGCCACACCAGACCCAAGGGTTGCTTGCAACCTACCCGTAAGGGCATCCGGGTTTGTAGCAAACCCTCAGGCTGCTACAGCAAACCCTCAGGCTGCTACAGCAAACCCTCTAGCTGCTGACAGACAGCCCAAAAATGGCTTCCAGCAGCTAGCAGAGACCACGGGAAGCCACAGCAGACACGGGCAGAGCCTCGGTCAGGGAAACAGGCATCCCGAGCAACCCAGACAGGGCTTGGGCAGACCCAGCAGAGGATTCGGACAGGTGTAGAGGAACCGAGTAGGGTTCGGGCAGCAATAAAGCTGCCCAAACAGACCTCCGGGCAGCCCAGCAGACTTTCGGGCGGGAAGGTAGACAACTCATCCAAATTGATCTGGGCAGAGGGCAGGTTAATCCAAGCAGGACAACCAAAGTTCGGGCAGTCACACAGAAAAATTGGGCAGCCTGCTAAATCTGGGCAAGAAAGAGAAATTAGGGCAACAAACCCTAATGTGCTATTAAGCCCTAATTGGGCATTTCTGTGTATTTGATTTATCTTCCATGTAAATGTGGAACAACCCAGTTAGTGTTTGTGGATTTTTTTGGAAAAACTTAGTCATCTCATTTACGAGATGAATTACTAATGCTTTTGGGATTTTTGTCCTTTAAAGATTTCCCCAGTGAAAAATCTTGTGTTCAATGTGTTGATGTGATTGATGTTGTTTACTGCACTTATCATTTGTTGATGTTAGTCTGCAAATTTTTAGAAGTATTCATGCTAATGCTGAAATTCAACATTAAAAACCCCAGAGATCTCTGGTCCGCAACACCATCAGCAACAAGTAATCCAGCACTTCCAGCTTTCTGCTTCCTTTCTAGATATTGCCTATTATCTATGCACATGGAAGCAAGAAATACCAAAGCAGCATGCATGGAAAAAATATAAACTAACAGGTAATAAATGTTGAAAAGTAAAGTGCTGAAAAGTAAATTCTAATCTAATCATTTCAAATGCAATAAAAGAAAAAACACAGACAAAACTCAATAACTAGCAGACTAATCAGACAGAAAGACAGACTCAACTACTGCTCAGAGAGCTTATTCAATCCTACTTACTCTAACTAATGGTGAAAAGATATTCCCCCTAGTTGCCCGAGAAGTTGTCAGCTAAAACTTGAAGCAATATGTCTACCATCATTACATGCATTATGCGCTATATGCTATATATTATGAAATTCAAAGCCGACAAATGAAATTGCAAACTACGTCTTTAGACACAAATCAAAAAGGGCTATGAAGTGAAATTGTTAAAGGCCCAAATACAGCAGTGGATAAACAAATGCTAAATCTAAAGACTACTGGCCATCTTATTGAAATGTAATGATTAATTCCTCACTAAGCCTACGGGTTTTGATGTGAGATGAAGTAAGGAACAGCTAATTCTAAGTGTCCCCTAGGATCTCTTCACTGCAGTTTCTTGTGTACTCAACGCAAGGGTCCTAGAAAAGATCCTCACGGAGCTTGATCCTTAGCTTGGATGTGAGTCGTAGACATGATTGTTAAAGTTGAATGGACCCTTTTCAGATCAGCTCATCCACTTGTGAGACACCACCATTCCCTATTGTTTATCTATCATGCATATGTCACTTTGGTTGTGTGTACTTGTCATTATTCAGATAAATCACCAAGTCAAAGACGGTCAAAAGTCATTCCCTTTTCCTCAGCCTAGGAATTGATATAATATATATTATTCATTTTATTGAAGATGCCTCCGATAATCAAATACTAAATGGTCTATGGGATGACCTAAGGTTATAAAGGTTATTCAAAGGATTGTGTTATATGTTGCACATTGGAAAAGTTGACAATAATTAATTTTATAGAAGCATTATAAAAATATGTATTACAAATCCTTGGAGAACAACCATCCAAAATATTTTGTGAAATTTGAACACACTTTTCTAGTCAAGGACCATTTAACAAATTGTATAATTCTATAGCTCACAAGGAAACATGAAACTACTCTTGAAGAAGAAATAAACAAGCAATCCAAGACAATAATAGTTCACCACCATGTTTTCTTTTCAAAGATTTGTATAGCCAATAACTAAGAAGAGCAAACATTCAACAAGATAAAAACAAAAGAACCAGAAAAGAGAAAGAATACCAGGAAATAGAATTTGTATTCTTACAAAAGAGGTATAAGATAAGCTTAATCTACATGATGCACACATATGTTAATCATTGATACATAGACAGTCCTATTGCACGAGGAGAAGAAATTCTTACAATACGAGAATGTTAATTTCACTTCCATACATTATATCAAGTGCTAGAAATAGATTTAATAAAGAAAACAAAAAAAACAACCAAACAAAGAGACATGTTTAAAAAACCAATGAATCGCGGAGAATTCTTTCTTTGAATTATGAACAATTTATAGAAATTAACATTGATAAAACTTCCTCAGAAGAATTCTTTTTTCCTTTATAACAACTAAATGAGAAATGAACCACAAGTGGAGTTTGATAATTACTTAAACACATCATTGACTTCTTTTGTCTTGACAAGATGATTGCATGCAGCAACCTAATGTATCTCATTGAAGGAGTATAATACAAAAGGCATTTTTCCTATGGAGTTGGCCAACCTCATGAAAATACTTATGTTATCATGGTTTTATTCCAACATTGGAGGCTATCAAAGGGTGTCTTATACACTTGGTGACAACTGATTGATTGTGAGAAATTACGACAACCATATTCTCCAAAGCATATTTTCCTAGGCATCAATTTCAGCTATTCTTTGAGAATGAATTATTTAAAAAGGGTGAGATTGAATGAAGTGAATAATGTGTTGCTGACATGGGTATATATTGTGCACAAATACACAGATATATGCCTACTGATAAGTACAAAATGTTTTGTAAAAAAATTGTTTAGGGTAAAACATAATTGATAAAACATGTGTGCATTAGTTGGTAGTTGATTTTAAAAATCAGCATAGATCCATATTTAACCAGGATCTACCAAGCACCGAGAGGGATCAAGTTTCTTGAGCCTTCTTAAACCAGGATCTACCAAGCTTGGTAGATCCTAGTTTAAGAAGGCTCAAGAAACTTGATCCCTCTCGGTGCTTGGTAGATCGGGTTTAAGATGGATCTATGTTGGTTTTAAATTTTTTAGCTTTTGTGTAAAATTTAAAATTGAGCCACCGTATGTTTTCAAATAGTTTTATTTTTTATGTCATATACATTACGTTATGTGACAACATCTCCCTCATACTAGGTTAGAGCACCTTGCTACTCTAGATGCAAAATACTAGATCTCTTTCTTGAGCTACTAGAATTTGTTGAATTTCATTTGCACCGGGCAATTAATGTGAATCTGAAAATTCACCTTCTTTAGAGAAGGTTCCTCGGATCTTAACCCTAAAATTTTCAGTCCTTAGGACTACTGCAAATTAATGTGTAAAACAACAATGAAACAACCACAATAATTCACTTCTAGTAGCCCTAAATTTTATGGCAATTCAAAGAAAAAAGATACCAATCATTGTAATGAGTTTCCAACCCTCTAAGGTAAATTCACATGCATTTACCAGATCCAAAAACTTTTCTTATACAGAAGATATAAAAAAAAACTTCATAGCAGTAGATGGCTATAATATTGTCTTCAATCTTAGTGTTGAGTCCCCTAACAATTTTCTCTCAAGTGTGTCAACTTAGCAAGACAATTAGGAGTTGGAATTAACCATCCCAAGAAGATAAAATGCTGAAATCAAATCTGCAATATACACAATATGTGGACAGCTGAAAATCTCGTATATGTATGCTCAAAGAATGAAGTATTTACATACCATAGCCTCCTCTCAATGCTAGGACAAAACCTAACAACCCAAGATGCCCTATTTAGGGTTAGTCAAGAAACCCTAGCTCCTCTAAGTGCAAGAACCCCTCCAACACTATCTCCAAGACAAGATGTCCTCCTCTCCTTATCCAAATACATCCAAGGGTTTCTAAATGCTAATCTCTAGCTTCCAAGGGATGAAACCCTAACTCTAGAATCCAAGATGCTCCAAGAGACCATGAAACCCTAATGCCCAATAGAGAGAGAGAGAGATCAAATGTACCAAAAAGAATCTCAAGAAAGAGAAATCATCCACCTCCACCTCATATGCTCCACTAGGGTTTCCTCATGTATCCTAGTATATCACTAAGGAGCACTCCAAAGAAGAGATACAAATGAATGTGTGATGTGTTGTGTTGTTTGGAAAGACTCTCTCCTTCCTCTATTTATATCAGAGGTAAGGGAGGCCAACAATATAACACAGGTCAACTTACAAGTAAGAGGCACACAACTGAAGCACTCCACTCCTAGAGTACAAGTGTCAAGCTTCAATGTTGATGCCATGCACAATAGTGACCCAAGGTTATGTAGCTATTGAAGGCAAGTCCACACCACTCTACCTAGATTCTCCATGGACTTCATCCATCCTCCAAAGACGAGTACTCCATTGGGGAAGCTAACCCTGCAAGAACATAGTCGAAGCCCTAGGCATCCTTGAGCCATCTCCAATCCTCCAAATAGGAAACCAAGTTGCCACATGCCATCTAAAGCTTGTAGCCCTCCTCCACATCGCACAATGCTCCTCATATCATATGGTGATCTCTCACCAAGCGAATCATCCATTTGGCCATCATGCAGGGCATTCACCATCTAGGCAAGAGATCCCTAATGCCCTAGGAAAGAGCATTGAGCCAATGATCATGTGAGAGCTAAACATACACCATGTACCCCAAATCTCATGAAGCACCCCAAATATGGTGTAAACACTTTGAGTAACCCGGAAGTCTAACAAAACTTATAGTGTATTAAGCTAACTAGTAAAGATCGAATTCCTTGATTCTAAATGTTTATCGTAAAATATATATTTTAGAAACAAAGAAGAATATAAATTTAACATGCAATCCAAGAATGTTACATAATATAAAATAATTTAAGCTTAACATTGATAAACTTATAATTTCCATAGGTCCATACTAGTATGTATCCATACATAAGATAAATATTAAAGTACATAATGTGTTGAAAAATCATAGCCTTTCAATTGATGCATATCTAATATATATATATATATAAAATAAAACATTTTTCTTTGCACAACCTCAAGATCAATTTGTTCATTTTTCTCGGGACAATTGCATTACCATAGAGATGTGGTATTAATGTTCTTTGCATCTTATTTCCATTGTGTTGTTAAGAAAACAACTTACCATGGTTACCATTTTGGCATACATAGATTTTTAAGTTCAACATACTTAAAAATTTGGTTTTTCTCTTGTAGTATTTGGAAGACGACGCTGACAAATATGGGTCAAAGATTGAAAAGGTGAACTTATACCTTGTTGAACTTTCAATTTCTATGATAACTTTATTGTGCACCATTTTGTATTTGTCTGCCTATGCTTACTTTCTCTAGCCTCAGTTCTTCTGGCGCACACATTAGTTTTTGTCCTCTTTGGAACTGTTTATGAACACATCTTATATGATTATGCATAGAACATTCAATCAAAACATTGAATTTTTCCGACCTCAATTATTGGTATGGATAATCGATGTATCAATTTTTCATATGAAAGTTTAACGTTGTGGAATGTTTTGTTTGAGATCCATGATATTGATTAATATTGTAGGTGCTAATGGAATTCGCTTATGTGCAGGCCATTTCATCTTTCAAGATAGTTTGAAAGATTATTTACCTTCCATGTGAGGCATCAAGCTCCGGCAAAGAAACCTATTGTGCAAGAACACAAGGGTGACACATAGTAAATATTTAAGAATTCTCCATCTTATTCATTTTAGTTACGTACAGATTTTTGCACTAAAATATTCATGCTTGCTGTGAGAATTAATCGTTTGGAATGAACTTGCTTTACCCTGTAATCTATAAGGTATTACATAATATCTGATTCAGCACTGGAGTGTGAAACCACTCATAGTTATTGCAACTGAATCTTAGCTTAGACGAAGGAATAAAATAAATTCAGCGTTCCTGTTGTTTACTAAAAAAACTGTGCATCTTAGTGATTTCGCTATGGAGCGATGTACTTTCAAAAACTCATGGCAACTATTGAGTCATAATAATGAAGGAAACAAGTAGAACTAACAATGGAATATTCACCATGAAAATACACAGAAGCCTTTTAATCCAGGAGATAAATATTCTTGGGAAAAAAACTACAGTATCTATTGACAGGGAATTTGTTTATGTGTAGAATGGATCTCATCGCTACTTGGAAACCAAAATTCACGGAGGAAAAATGAAGCAGTTGTATTACAAAAGGTACAATAATTTGTGTATTGAAGATTGAACAATTGTATTAGAAAAAAGATCAATAGTGTTTAAAAAAATGACAAACAAAGTCAACAACGTAATTTAGGGATTATATATAATATATATAAACCGTTTAACTATATATTGTCCCCATACATACGATACTTTGATTTTCTTAAATAAATATATTATTAGTCATCAATATTTGAGTTTATAGAATTATTTTTAAAACAATTAATTAATTTATATGTTAGTAAAATCATATTTAATTATTACATGATTCATATATTGATATAAAGCTAAGCTGCTAGGAAACGTGAGTATGGGGATGCGGACGGGGACGATGACGATGACATCGCTTTTTGAAACAAGGCACTGGGTTATGTTGGGTACTATATATATATATAAATATATAAAGAAAACATGTAACAGTGACATCATAAGTGTATATTTCAGATTTTTTCATAAATTATGAATCATGATTCATAATTCTAACTTATGAATCTGACAACCATAATAAAAGTATCACAAAATTGATTATAACTGAGCCATAGATGAATGGGAAATTTCTATGCACTCTCCATTCCCTCCACGAACATAAGGAGGACAAGTATTGTTTGGATTTTGGACATCCACTGTTTTTTTCTATTTTTTTCTTCCTTCAAGTGGTCGTTGTATATTGTAACTTTTTTATTATTCAAATCACAATTCTATGGTGTCTTCTACCTGTCCAATTTCTCAAGTGTGTGCCGCTTCCAAGGTGGTTCAGAGCTACGAGAAATTTGAGAATGTCTATTACCTTCGCTTTCATGTTGAACCTTTGCAACAACTCTATGTAATGTCCCTTTCCAAATAACTTTCAGGGATGCGACGCACTAGCTTATCCAATTCTCGTAGGCTATAGTCAACAAAAAAGGAATTAATTAAATATTAATGTCACCTAGGCTAAAAAAAATTTATAAAGTGACATTAGTGTTGAACATGTAAGTTGTTTTGCACAATAGAATTCTATTGCAACATATCCATGTTTTATGTTTGACAATTACCAAAATGCATTAGGTTGTATGGCTTTATGCCCAATGGTGAAAGCTTAGAACAAGAGGTTACTAGTCAATGTTTTGATCTTTGTATGGACTGCTAGTGAATATGTATATTTTTTTTTGTTTCTTTTTCCTAAAATGCAGAAAACCCTACTGCAGGGAAAAAAAAAGTCTACAATGCACATACTATTAAATACATCTGCAATAGAAAATCAGAAAAGCATAGAAATTTTTTTAATTATTTCAAAGAACAAGACCAAGGTAGGCATCACAAATATTAATTACTAACAAGTGTCTACATTAGTTATAGTGTTGTATTGCAAAAACCATTTCATAACATATTGTTCTAAAGCTGTCAACTTTATATAGATGGCCAATGGCCTTTTACATAATGCAACAAAAAGAATGCCCAAAACTACTGTAAAATGAACTTAGAAGTCCTTTCTAACCTGTTATATTATGAAATAATGCAATAGAGCCTATGAACAGATTCCTTAGAACCTTGAAATTTGGATGTCATTATTTACTAAAAAGCATTTTTTCATAAAAGGGATCGCTAGTTGGGAAATAGGTCTAAACTGTAGAAATGTGCAGTTTAATTCATATTCCCAATGGCTCCATTAAGAAAAATATTCACGAGACATTGCGATCAACTAAAACAAAAGAGGTAAGATCAATTTCTTGTGCCATGTAAACAAGTCTCCATGTATGACTTGCAATGTAACCCTCAAGTATTGGACTGTTTTTTAAAATATGGATGGTATAGATTGTGTAATGACTATAGGGATTTGATAATAACCACAAAATGGAACATGCTCAAGGATTTAGAACTAATAACAATATAGGATACTACTGAGAGGATACTATCAATACTAATAGAGGATACTATGATGTATTCCCATTGTCAAAGGATTGGAAGTTTAGCTAGAAATAGAGATCGTTGCAATAATTTGAACTCTACTTGTTGGACAACCTTGGGACAAAGATGATATCTAATTCAACCCCAATTATCCAAGGAAAAATCCCTTTTAGCATATAAGACAATGGAGGAAAACAAGAAAAGGTGTCAAAATAAAAATACCACTAAACCCTTTGTGATGGATTGTTTTTTCAATAATAGTGTAGATTCCATGTGAAGGAAGTGACAACCTATTGCATGTTTGACCTTTCACATTATGAAGTAATTAATGTTTTTTCATATTTCAAACCTAAAGAAAACTTGAAAATTTGACATTGTTTGGTGAAACCCCTAAAAAAGTTTAGTATTAAGGTTAAAGGAAGAAAGCCAATAATACTATTCTATCACGGGCTTGTGAAGTTGATAATCCATTATTCCCTGGCAAGGAAAGCACAAAAGATATTCTAGAAATTTCTTTTTACAATTAGAGATGAAGAGTTTGAATCTCTACAAACTATCATAGAAATCAACGAATCCCCTGTAGCAAGGAAGAAGGAAGATGGAGAAGAAGGGAAGTGTACCTAAGAGAAGTAACCCCTAGAAACTAGCATTATAAATAAAATAAGAATAATATGAAGATAAAAGAGGGTGTGAGATAAATTCATTGTATCAAATCAAGAGACATAGTTAAATACATTGTTGTTGCATTGTCAAAAATACAAGGACTATATATCAATATAAGCCCCAGTATTGTTGGGAATAAGAGTGCAATAAGAATGACATCAAAATTAAAAAGTAGAAAACCTAGAGCAAGGATGGTGGAACATGAATCCCGGTGGGCTAGCTCAAGTGGTCGAGTGTTGTAAGTTGTTAGTAGAAGGTTTTGGGGTCAAATCCTTGGGTGGCTTTACATTGTTATATAAGGGTCTCACTTGATGTCCCCATCGGGTTAGCACCGTAATCATAGAGAACGTGGTGCGCCCCTTTAGGTGGGCCCCTATGATTTCTTCCTGTGGATGTAGCATCCCCGCTGGGGGGTTTGTGAACCACGGCATAAAAAAAGGATGGCAGAACATGAATCCAAATAAGCATGCATTCCTTAATTCTGCCCTATACAAAATATTCCAAGTATGGAGGAATTCGAGAATATGTTGACATGGAGCAAAGCTCTACAAAGATAGCGACTTAAACCTGGATTTGGAAAAAAGGATAAGCATGAATATAACAAACATTTCCACAGAAGGCAATTTGCAAAATGTAGGGGGAATTCTATAGTGTTAAACATTGTTGTACTATCTAATTATGTAAGTGGATATTAGAAATAGAAAATTAGTCATTACTAAGGTGTGAGCTAGAAATAAAAGAGATAGACATTGCCAAAGTGGGAGCATGTTTCTTGTGCTCATACAAGCATTTTTCATGCTGACATACGATGCTTCGATACAAGAGCAAAATATGGATTCAAGAAGTTGTTACAGTGTCTATTTGGCAAAATGGCATTCATTTATCAATCCTTTTGACCCAATTGACCAGCACCATGATGTGGAATGCAACACTGCATTCTCCAAAACAATGCACTTGCCTTGAATTCAACTTCTTCCAGTTTTAGAGCAACTACCATGGAGAGTTAATTGAACTTTTAGCTTTCAAGTTAAATGCCTATGTGTTGTCAATCTATTCGATATTCCTTGAGACTCATGGGTGTGCATTGGCTAGCCTTTCTTTTTTTAGTGTAATTAGTTTATTATTTTTTATATCAAACTAGTGCCAATGAACATATTGCAAAACTACAAAAAGCATTTATAGCTTTCAAGTTGCATGCACATGCATTATCTATCTTCCCTTCAACCTCAATGAAAATATTGTGAAACTATTTTATTTCCTAAATTATGTGTTTCATTGGCAAGATCTAAATGATGTTGAATGCCACACTCTATTCTCTAGAACATTGCACATGCCTTGAATACATTTTTTACAGTTTCATGGCAAATGCCATGAACAATTAATTGAACTTTAAATTACGAGTTTGATTGGCAAGATCTAATACAAATGTCCATCATTGGTATTAGATCAATCAAATTTATTTTCAAAGAGTTAGAAAAATTACAAACCTGCAAAGGGACGCAACTCTTTAGTTAATAGATACTAATCTTGCAGAATTGCACAATATGTGCAGAGTTAAATCTCTATTAGCATTACTAGTTTATTTAAAAAAGTAAAAACAACATTTGTGCTATAGAACAATCAATGCAACAAAATGCATACAAGTACATTGCTACAAAATAAGATTGAAGAGGTAAAATCAATTACCATTACCATGTATATAGGTCTATGAATAAAATCTTCTAAAATCGGTCCTGAAAACAAAGCTAAGCATCCTATATCGAATGAGAATCCGAATTGCAAACATTTCCACACAATACAATGTGTAAATCTAGGAGAAATGCTAAAGTACTCTTGACCATGGCTCCAATATCTAAGCAAATAAATATTCTACTAGAAAGATCCAAGATAAAGCTCTATGTTTTGTATTAGAGAACAATGCACAAACATGCATAATTAGATTGTTGTCGACATTAAGAATACCTAGAAATCTAAGAACGTAAAAACAACATTTATTTTAATGCACAATTGATGCAATAAAATACATACAAAGACATTCCTATGAAAATAAGTCAGAAGAGGTAAGATCAATATCTAGTATCATGTATATAGGTCTATGAACAGAATCTTGTAAAATTGGTCTTGAAAACAAAGTTAAGCATCGTATGCTAAAAGCAACTCACGTTTCTCTCTCTCATACCCATGCACATATACATAAGCATGCATGAATGTAATATACATCCAACAAATATACTATCATGGAGAAGAAATTTGGTGATTGCAAAGGATCAATACATGTTTAAATCAAAGGGGAAAATAGGAACAATCAATACTTGATTGGAAAAATGGAGAATTCATTATATACTTTACATCTACAGGTGACACCCATGCTAATAAAATACACATGATATGAGTTTGTAAGGGAGAGATGCAATTTGTATAGGGAAAGATAATGGAGACCTGATATGTCAAATGCTTTACAAAAATAGTATCTTGGGATCACTCTCAACCATAGGAAGTAGTCGTTATGTAAAATCCAACAACAACTAAAGCCCTTGAAACACCAGAGAATCTATATGTGACTTTGTGGGGTAGCAACAAAACAGGCATATCTCTTTAGTCTAAGAAATCAAAATAACATTAAGATAAGAAATTAGATCGCTATCAACACTAGGAACTTCTATAAATATCAAGGAAGTCAAATCTAAAAGGACTTGGACTCAATACTATTACCAAGTTGCTTCCAAAAACGAATGATCTTGTGATTTACTCTAAAATTTACAAATATTAAAAGAATATTATACTTTAATGACAAAAATAGGGGGGAAACAATTGACAATATAGAGACCTCAACCAAAATACCAGGTTCAATAGCTCATTTCAATGAAAAGAAAAGAAAGAGGTCAAAGCACACAATATAAAGACCTCAACCAGAATAAGAGGCCCAACAACCTACTAGAACTAGAAGCAAGGAAATATTTACATCTAACATTACACTTTTTAATAGAAAAAGTATTGCAATCTTATAACGACCTTTGGTAAATAGTCAAATAAACCTTTGAATACATTGCAATGATTGCTTAGTACAGAAAAAAGACAGAGCTCCAAAATCCTATGTGAAAACCTCTCCAGGAAAAACAACAAGATGCATTTCCAACTTCTCGGCCACATGGAAGTTCGTCAATGGAGACACAAGGCAAATGTCGAGCAACCCCTATGCAAAAACCTCGGTAGGGAAAATAACAAGACGCATTTCCAATTTCCCAACCACATGGAAGTTTTTCAAAGGAGACATGGGGCATCTATGACTGATTCCAACAACTCACTTCTAGTTTCAACAATTTGGAAAAGGGTTGTGACTACTCAACTGACTGCGGTGGGTCCTTGTTGCAAACATTTACCCACCATGCACACTTAATTTGGTCAATTTGACCTTGTTAAACCACTATCCTAAGTTTTATTGACTTAATCGGCATCAGATGAGCACACTATGACATCAGCATGAGCACACCCATGCCTACCTTCAGTCAGGGAGGCCAACTAAGCCTTCTCCTTTAGTCGGGGAGGCTAACTGGAGCACTCCGGGGGTGATCTAAGTGTCATAAATGCACCTAATTGCTAACTAATGATTATAATCAGTTAAGCTGAGTGGTGAAGGCGTCTCCATTCATTATATTGATTATTTTATTAATATTTAATGAACTGGAGTCAACAGGGGCGCCTCCTACCACCTCTGATGGCCAGTTTGACTTCAGTTAACCTCATCGGGGTTCATTGGAGTTAATGATGCGCTACCACTTGTTGGTTGGCATACAGTGACATGTGTCCGAGCTACTTTCAATTAGACTCAGTCATCCATTGCACTCTGACTTCAGTTAGGACTTAGTTGAGTCAATCAGGACTTGATCAGTTGGTTAACTAGTGTGTTTACTGTGGCTTACAGTCAGTTAAGCTACACCCATTCATTTAATTCAAATGACCTCCTGGGGAATTCGAATTGTCTTAGAATTCATGCATCTTGCATGACCATTGTATTGTATTATTCATTATTCATTTGATTATACAGAGCTGCTACTTCCATTGTAGCACCATTTTTCCAATTTTATGCTTAATTGTCTGAATTCTTTGTGAGACTCTGTTTTCAGTCCCTAGAACATTGTGACAAATTAATATGGTATCAGAGCTCACGGCAAGACGAAGCTCAGATCTCTCAAAAACAATGTTTTTGACAGATCTTGCATGAAAATTGAGCAAAAGCTCAAAAATCCAGCACTGTAGCAGAAGCCAAGGCTTATCACTTAATACCCCAAGTTAAGGAATTGTTGGTCAAGCTTGCTTGATCAACTATGCTGGGTGTGATGAAAGCCTAAAATGTGCAGGCTGTTCAACATTACGGTGCCCCTTTTGTTGTGATTTGCAGGTTTTAACATGTGAAAGCATTCGCTCCAGCAATTTGAGATGGCTTCTTCCATCGAACTCTTGACTCCGTTCAATTTCCATTCATGGAAAGGAGATATGGAGATCCAGCTACGTGCCAGAGGACTCTACCGGGTCACTATGGACACTGAAGAAGAGCCCACTCATGTGATAGACAAAGCTAGATTCTTGAACAAGAAAGATGAAGCATTCGGATTCTTATGCCTCTCTATTTCCCAGGATCTTCTTTTCCATCTCTCAGGATTGAAGACTCCAAAGGAAATTTGGGACAACTTGGAAACCCTGTATGGAAAACAGGATGATTTGAGAGTATACCAGCTTGAAAACGAGTTGATGTCTCTCCAGCCTTGCAATTTCGAAACCTTATATGATTTTTTCACAAAGTTCAAGCACATTGTCTTACTGTTGAAGCAATGTAAGGTGGAGAAGCAGGATGAATAGTTCATCCTTGCCATACTCTCCAAACTTGGAGCTGATTATTCGGTGTTTGTCTCTACATCCTGTGTGGGGAAGCTCACAACCCCTGGATGGAAGATGCCTTCATTGAGTCCCTAACAAGTGAACATGATAAGCTTGTCCAGATGGGGATCATCAGATCCTCCCGTGATCAAGCCCTCCATGTCTCGAGGCCCGAAGATCTGAAGGGTAAAAGAAAGCAGCAGAAGAACCCGAAAACCAAATTCAAAGCTCCTAAGCCTAAAGTTGAAAATCAGCAGCATGAAGAGCCTTCCGGCTCAAAGAAGAACAAAAGCAAAGGGCATCATGGAAAGGAAAAAGTCAAGTGTTCATACTGCGGGAAGGGCTTCCACCCTGAACATGCCTGCATGCAAAAGAAACTTGATGAAGCTACTTCTCTTCTTGAGAAAAATCACATCAATCTTCTGGAAAGCTTTCGGAAGAGAGATCAGCAAGATCGGGAACCACAACATGAAAGAGGTCATGCTCTCATGGCAAGCACTTCGAAGTCCAAAGCACTCTTGATAGATTCTGGAGCTTTGAATCACATGATGGCTAAAAGAGACGCTTTCTCATCTTTGGAAACTGGCAAATCCATTCCCATCCACATGGGAGATGACTCCACAATTAGATCCAAAGGACAAGGTATTGTAGATCTTGAACATGGTTATTTTTCTAATGTTCTGTATGTACCATCTCTTGCATCAAACCTCCTAAGTGTTTATCAAATGACACATACGGGAGTGCCCAAGAGAGTCTCATTTAGCCCGGATGATGTAGAGATCACAGAACTTGCATCCGGAAAACTTGTAGCAAAAGGCCTTGCAAACCATCATGCAAAATCCTACGAGTTCTCCCATTTTGTGGCGGATGCAAGCAAAGCCCACCGCATTGTTAACTCATGGAAATGAAGTTAGTAGACTGTGGCATGAGATGTTCGACCACCTGAACTTCAAATACTTGCAGCAATTACAGAATAATTCTATGGTTGAAGGCCTCCCGGTCATCAAAGCTACCACTGAAATTTGCAAGGGCTGTGTTGTTGGAAAGCACGCATAAGTTCGATCGGGGGAAGGCAAGCCAAGCATCATGCATCTTGGGATCGATACATTTTGATATCAGTGGTCCCATGCCTATAACATCCATGAATGGATCAAGGTACATTCTGACTTTCATTGATGACTTTTCGAGATACACATGAGTCTTTTTTATTAAAAAGAAAGTCTTGGAAAAAATCACTGAATTGAAGGCCTTGATTTAGAATGCATCTGGTAAAAAGATCAAGATTTTGAGATCTGATAATGGCAAGGAGTATGTCAGTAATGAGTTACTACATATATGTTCCCAAAGTGGTATTTAGATCCAGCATTCACTCCCCTACACTCACCAGTAGAACAGTGTAGCGGAGAGGAAGAATCAGTCTCTCAAGGAGATGACCACCTTTATGTTGGAATCAAAGAAGTTGGCTGCAAATTTGTGGGTAGAAGCCATGCATGCTACAACATATATTCAGAACAGAGTGCCACACTCATCTGTGAAAGGGAAGGCCCCTTTCGAAGCATATTTCAGACACAAGCTGAATGTGTCGAATCTGAACGTGTTTGGGTCCACTGCATGGGCCCGAATTCCCCTTGATAAAAGGAGGGATTTGCAACCGCAAAGCATCGAATGTCTGTTTATCGGATATTCTGATGAATCTAAAGGTTTCAAGCTGCTAGATATCAAAACAAAACAGATCATCATTGAAAGGAATGTCATGTTCGATGAGCCTCTTCAAGAGTAGAACTAGTGAAGGAAAAAACTGTTGAATTTTCGTCCTATTCTACTGAATATTTGGATTATGTAATTGGGGGTGATGACCTTGATTTGGATCCTCTGATTTATGATATCAATGTATAGCAAACATCAGATGCTGAATCAGAACCTGAAGTACAAAATTATCTCTCAACTTGGGCCCGACAGACACTCTCCTCCATAGGTGATAACATTGGAAATCTGGATGATCCAAGGAGAACCCGGTCTGATTTCCAAAGAGCAGGTATTGCGCTCTCTTGTCCTGATTATTTGATGTCTGAATATTATTATTTGATGATAAGTTCAGACCCTAAGGCTTACTACCATGCTCAGAAGGATCCGAGATGGCAAGTTGCCATGGATGAAGAAATGCATTCTCTTGAGAAAAACACTACTTTGCAGCTAGTTTCTCTTCGGGGAGGATATCGGTTCAATGCAAGTGGGTGTTTCGGACTAAGGTTGCTACTGATGGAAGCACCTACAAATATAAGGCAAGGCTGGTAGCAAAAGGTTTCTCCCAAGTCCAAGGTGTGGACTACTATGAGACTTTTGCACTAGTTACAAAAATGGACTCCATCCGTCTAGTTTTGGCAATTTCTGCATCTAAGCATTGGGAAGTGCATCATATGGATGTTAAGTCTACCTTTCTGCATGGATATCTTCATAAGGAGATATACATGAAGCAGCTTGAGGGCTACATTTCTGATCCATCTTTGGGTTGCAAGCTAAAGAAGTCACTATACGGGTTAAAACAGGCCCCAAGAGAGTGGTATTCCAAGATGGATGCCTTCCTTCTCTCGCAAAACTTCCAAAGGTGTAAATCAGATCCGAATGTGTATATACAACAGTCTGATGGTAATTTGATTATTATTGTTTTATATGTTGATGACTTACTGATTATAGGTAGCACAGTTACTTCTATTTCGGTCATCAAAACTGCTCTCCACAATGCATTTGAAATGAGCGATTTGGGGCTCTTGAAGCAATTTCTGGGGCTTGAAATTGAGCAAAATTTTGATGGGATAATGGTCACTCAGTCCAAATACATATCAGACATGTTAGTCAAGTTTAACATGGCTGAATGTAAGGCTGCTCCATTCCCTTTCCTTTCAGGGATCAGCCTTGAAGAAAGAAAAAGCACACCTCCCATGGACTGCACTATTTATCGACAACTGATAGGTAGCTTGCTCTACTTGACTCATTCTCGGCCTGATATCTGTTATGCCGTGAATGTTGTGTCAAGATACATGCAGTAGCCTCATGATCTTCATTGGAAGGCAGCCAAGAGGATCCTCCAGTATATTCAGGGAACCAGGACCTACGACATTCACTATGTTGTAGACTTCGAGCTAGAGTTGGTTGGTTACGCAGATTCCGATTGGGCGGGTGATTCTATTGATCGGAAGTCTACTTCCGGATATGACTTCATGTTTGGTTGTCTTCCCATTTGCTGGTCTAGCAAAAAGCAGGCCACCATAGCATTGTCTTCAGCAGAGGCCAAGTACCGAGGAGCAGTGAATGCTTGCATCCAAGCTGTTTGGTTGCAAGGCATTCTTTCCGAGTTTGATCTTGGTAATACTTTGTCCACTGTATTCTTTTGTGACAATCAAAGTGCTATTAAGATATCCACAGATCCAGTTACCAGGCAGAGGACCAAGCATGTAGAGATACACATGCATTATATCAGGGAATTAGTGCATGACAGGACCATCATTCCGCAATACTGCCCTACTGATGAGTAGATTGCAGATATCTTCACCAAGAGCTTTTCAGAAGAGAAGTTCACTTACCTCCGTTTATTGTTGGGGGTGAGTTCATCAGGGTGATCAGACTATTTTCAGTGTTCAGCTTGAGGGGGGGTTTTCCCATTGGGTTTTCCCTCTTTTCCTCACTCAGATTTATTTTTAGCATTGTTTGAGTTTCATTATTGTACAGGGTGACCTATGGCCTTGTTGCCGGGGCCCTAGCATTTCATGCACTTTATGTTTCTACTTCTCCTAAGTATAGCTTAAGGGGGGGTGTTTGAGACATTTACCCAACATGCACACTTAATTTGGTTAATTTGACCTTGTTAAACCACTGTCCTAAGTTTTATTGACTTAATCGACATCATATGAGCACACTATGACATCAGCATGAGCACATCCACGCCTACCTTCAGTCAAGGAGGCCAACTAAGCCTTCTCTTTCATTCAGGGAGGCTAATTGGAGCACTCCAGGGGTGATTTGAGTGTCATAAATGCACCTAATTGCTAACTGATGGTTACAATCAGTTAAGCTAAGTGGTGAAGGCGCTTCCATTCATTATAATGATTATTTTATTAATATTTAATGAATTGGAGTCAACAGGGGCGCCTCCAACCACCTCTGATGGCCAGTTTGACTTCAGTTAACCTCATCGGGGTTCATTGGAGTTAATGATACGCTACCGCTTGTCGGTTGGCATGTAGTGACATGTGTTTGAGCTACTTTCAGTTAGACTCAGTCATCCATTGCACTCTGACTTCAGTTAGGACTCAGTTGAGTCAATCAGGACTTGATCAGTTGGTTAACTAGTGTGTTTACTGTGGCTTACAGTCAATTAAGCTACACCCATTCATTCAATGCGAATGACCTCCTTGGAAATTCAAATTGTCTTGGAATTCATGCATCTTGCATGACCATTGTGTTGTATTATTCATTATTCATTTGATTATACAAATATGATACTTCTATTGCAACACCATTTTGTCAATTTTATGCTTAATTGTTTGAATTCTTTGTGAGACTGTGTTTTCAGTCCCTAGACCACTGTGACAAATTAAATGTCCTTCCCTAGAAAATAGAAGAATTGTCCTATTGAAAGGGAAGTTCTTAATCTTGAAGATAAGTCCTAAGTTTTTCCTGCAGGTTTAGGTTAAAATCCTAAAAGTCCCTGGTGACAATCCTAAATACAATACCTAATAAGGAAACATTAGAAAGAGAAAGGAGGGGAATTCAAAAGTTGTGGTGTGACGAGCTCCTTTATATCTTAAATCATAAACACTCTTGAGATAATGCAATGATACAATATAGAATTATTGTGGTAATTGGCTTTAAACATTAGAATACAAAGCACAAATCTAAAGGTTTTAATGGTAAACATGATAAGTAAATTATTGAAAATTGATTAAAGCTCTGCTTACCCCGTCCACGATGTCTTGTCCAAAGCGCCTGCCAGAACCCCTCAAGAATTCACGACCCTAGAAACCCAAATATACCACCATTTGTCATCCAAAGCATTGAACACAACAACGCCACTGTCCACCACTAGAGAAAATTGCCACTGCATAACAAAACAATTTGCCAAGGAAAGTTTCTATGTCACCTTGCCAAACAAATGCATATCCACCCCCCAAAACATAAAACAATATGCGAATGAAAGGTTTCTTCTCACCTTGCCAAACAAATGCACAATCACCTACCAAATGCACCGCAATAAATTCCACAGGAACACCTAAACACACCCAGGCACCATTCAAATGCAACAAAATACCAACAACAGAAACTGTTAACATCGTATAAAAAATATTCTTTGAATCATTAAGAGCCCAACCCCCACACACAATTGTCAATTCTAACCCCATTCCACAAACCGAGAACCAATCCAAAACACACCAAAAGCAAGCCACCGCAAAATGTAAAACCCTTAAACCCAAGCCAAACCAAGACAACGAAGAACCTCCGTGAAAAAAACTAAAACCCTAAGACACCGCAACAACACATCGTTCAAGGCTAGCAACATGGACAATGTGACATGGCATGTCCAAACGCATCCAAGCAACCAAGTGACATTTACTGCAACCTTCAAATTGCCACTTATGGGCGGGACACAATCCACCAAGCCCTCTAGATCGATGTCATTGCCCTCGCCAACCTATCACCGCTCCAGAACTACAATCATTCTGAATCTCATGACTCTAGACCCAAGTTGGACATTGCAAACAACCTAAGATTAAAAAAATGCATCGCTATCTCTGTACAGACACAAATAATCACCCGAGACATTTTCTATATGACCCTGCTACGCATGGACATATAATGAAGAATCATATATCTCAAGTATTGTATTTCTAAACTATTAATTGGACAATCAATGATCCTTATATTTTACATAACTTTAATCATTACAATTGTCTGCCTAAACTATGCACATTCTCTATTTCATGAGCTTTGTCATAGTGTTCTCTTCATATTAGTCAATTTAGAGTACTTGTACTCGCTATTGTAATATGACTGACACTAAATTGGAACTACGACTATTATGATCCTAATGAGGGATATACACCTAGGTATACTGTATATATTGACTTGGTATTTGGTCATAAAAGATAAATAAATAAAAATTAAAAATGATTATATAGATAAGAATTAATATAGAGAGATCTTAAATGAAGAGATGAATAAAACATTCAAACGATGAAATTTATAAAAAAGTTAAAATTTTTTTATTAAATGTTAAAGATATCATATTAAATAAAAAAAAAATATCAAATAAAAATACGTAAGTATTGAAAAATGAAGGAGGATGAATGAAATGGTGAATAATATATATAAAGTCTTTAGAATCCAATTAGTACCATAAAATATTTATAAGTTGGGTGTGTGTTGATCTTGATCACAATTATCAATATTTTTGAATTCTTCAACATTGGATCAATTGGATCTTCTTTGGTTTGAAATTGTTGTAGAGTGGAGTGCATTGTATCAAGGTTATTGGTTTATGGTCTAGCTTCGATTTTAGAATAGAGTAAAATGATTAATTTATTAGTTTTTAGATTTGTTTGGTTATATTACATTATTATTAATAGTTGAATTTTAAAAAAAACATGTTTTATTTTTATGTTTAAAGAGATTCGTTAGTGCTAATAATTTTTAAAAATAATATTATTCTTAATCATCCTTTTTAATGTTTTTAAATATAATTAACTTATTTATTAAAATTATTACTTTAAATTTGGAAATATTTTTGGATTGTTTCCAACTTAGACTTGATACAATCATGCTTTGATTGTTTGCAACTTGAACCTTATGTGTCCATTGTTGGTAGTCCATTTATTAGTTTCATACACATTTGTATTAAACTAAGTTGCATAAACAATCATATAGTTTTGGTTTTTTATTTATAGGATAATTAGACAAAACACAAGTATAATCCTAAAGCAAGGACTATCTGCTTTGCAAATATTGTCTTTATTTATTGTATGTTTGATATATGCTACTTTGTATGGTTTATTTTATTTTTTCCAATTAGAAAAACATCACTGTTAGATATTTGTAAAAGACCTTCCTTAAACATGGTGTGTTTCTCTTTCTCATCGTTATAATTATCAAAATGATAACAACCGTTGCTTTTAATGAAATATGAAAACATAACTAGCAATTGCACCTCGGGGTGCAATAAAAGAACACCATATTGCAAGTGAAGCAAGGAGATGAAGAAGGCAAAGTAAAATAAGACAAGTGGAAAAAGCAAAAATGAGTTGTGCAGGAAGAATTGATCCATTGTTCTCAAAACATTAGTTTATTCACATTGTTGGCAATTGCATTAATGTCATTGTGGAAATGTGCTTGCAATATATTGAAAGAAAAGTTATAAAAAAAAATTCAAAAGAGTAGTCTAGCCTCACACTTATTTCATACTCTCTAATGAAATGGTGATCAAAACATTAAGAGATGGATTATATTGGCCTCACACTTATTTCTTACGAGATCCAAATTTAACAAAAATAATTCATCTCTTGCTTGTTACATAAAAAGTTAAAAAATTGTGATGGTGTCTATGTTAACATTTTGTAAATTAACGTTTACTTATAATTAGAATTTTTGGAAAATTTCATACTAACAAATTTTTCTTGGAAAATTTCATACTACCAACTTTTCAATAATGAAAAGACACACAATGGAAGCATCTTATTTTCCCTCCAAGTTATTGTAAATATTTGCTACTATGCATCAAAATCTTCAAAATGTTTTCCCTCCCGAGATAGTGTTTGCCATTTAAAACTACAGAATAGTGAAATATAGTTGTCTTCTTACCGAATTATATATCTTAAAAAATAATATATGACTTACCAAAGTATCTTCTTAAAAAAATAATATATAGTATCTTCTTAAAAAATAATATATGATTTCGATCTACCAATCTTCACTTAGCTATGGAATAAAAACATCAACTATAACATTGTGCTGGGGGAGATTTTCAAAGAAAAATTCATAAATCTAACCAAATTGGAACCATGGATGAAGCCTTTCCCATTGTATGATATTTCCTTAATTTTTAAGGAATCTTTCCACAGGAGAAACTATGCTTGTTAGATTTCAGGGAATCTTCCACAAGAGTAACTATGCTTTTTGCCAACAAATCCACCTATTTTGGAAAGTGATGTTATCAAATATAGTAAGCTTAGATCCATCACTTTGGATCACATGATTAAGATGTATGTTTTTTGGTTGCATACTTTCATTTAGCTCATTGCTACAAGTTTGGAATCTCCATATACTTGAAGGGATCTTGTTTGCATTTTCAAGACATGGTAAGCAATATATTTGTAACCTTGACCTCGGTTTGGTTGTTCAACCCATATCCAACACCAAATTGAAAAGAAACAAAGTGATCTTTAGATAAAACAAAATCCCCTACAACTCCTCTTTCTTGAGTCACTCTTTTAAGCATCATCAAATAATTGTATAAGTTTGCTATAGTCCAAGATCAAAGGCTCCACAACCTTTCATGTTGTCACTTTATTGCTTGCTTCCTTCAATGGAAAAGTACACTCAAGCCTAAATAATATTTGATATTATGACTTGCTTAGACTTTGAAATATGGCTTCATTCATATCGATCCATATTGACCACAAAGGAAAAATTTAGGGGTGAAATTGATCTCATGGGTTGATTTTCTGCTCTTTTTTTTCTAAAAAAAGATTCGCCAATTTCCGTATTTTTCTAAAATGATTTGCCAAAATTCCACGCAATAAACTTTTTATACTCTAAACACCGCCAAATTGTCCCAAAACAATATAAAATCCTTCGAAATTTGAATATTAATATAAAAATATTGCCAAACATTTTATGGTTGGAAATTTAAGAATTAATAAGATTCTCCATGGTTTCTACACATACGGATCCTTAAAATTTTTCCAGTTAACCACATGGCATGAAGTAGAAGGGAGAAGTTATATTTTTGGTATGGTTTTGTCATAGCACCACTTCAATATCGTCGCTTCCACTGTTACTTCTCATCATAAGCATATACCAAGCCTCAAGCATTTGACTACATTCAAAACCTTCCAAAATAAATGACAATGGAGGAACACATGTGAAATTGTTTCTTAATGTCTTCAACGCATAACATAAACGTTTGGTCGTCCCATCTTTGCCTTCAATGATTGACCAAGATCAACATCTAGTTTGTCTTTTATATGATTTATGTGAAAACGGTAGGTAACAAACCAATATTTTTGCCTTTTTTCTGAAAAGAGTGGGGCCAGCCTTGGTGCTGGGTGCAAGAATGGGATGCCTAGCAACAGGTAGAACGGTTGCATCAAAAGGTTACAAACATATTTTAAGAAAGAAAAAAGTTGATTTCATGGTCTCAAGGTGGGAAGAACTAATCTTCCTTGGGAAAAATAACCCTAAGTTATTGTGGAAGGAACTTTAATCAAGCAAGAAACAAAATGAAAATAATATTATAGCTTATCAATGGTTTGAGTATGCAAGGCATCTTTACAAGCAGGATCCTAAGGTTGACCCCCCTCCACCCCCGTTGGTTAACACTACTAATAAGCTTTTCACCATGCAAGAGATTGAGATGGGTATTAGAAAGTTGGGTGTTGGAAAAGCAAAATATTTAGTTGGAATTCAAGCAGAATATCTAAAGTGGGGTTCAAGAACACTTGCACCTCACATTACAAAAATATTCAACAATATCATTCAGCAGGAATTCCTTACAGATTGGACGTTACGAATATTAAATGATATATTTAATAAAAACAATAAATGATCAAGTATTAAAGTGAAGGGATGCAACCCTTCATTATGCATGCTCAAGCCTTATAAAAAGAGATTTCTTTTGTAATATTTTATATTTTATCTTCTATTCAATTATGGATCTTGAGTCCTAATTCTCTACACCATTTAGTATCAGAACTGCTCGAATCTCGGTTGCTCGAATTTCATCCATTGGTTGCTGCTCCTCATTGAAACTCGTTGCACTCTTCATCTCCACTGACACATCCATACTCCCATCACTTGCTCTTCACAATACACTCCACTCACCAGTCTTCACGCCCCTCCCATCCTCGTTAGTCTTCACACCCCTCCCTTATCTCGGCAGTCTTCATTCTCCTCTCCTCCCTGCTCCCGCTACCCCCTTCCCTTCTCCCACACATTCCTCCTCTCCAAGTCTACGCCATCTCCCTCATCCAAACACTCTACATTCGTCCACGCTTCCCCCACCTCTACACGCGTCCATTCTTAGCGCTCTTATAAACGTAGCCCTACCCAAAGAAAAAAAACAATATTATTATTATTTATTTTAATTTTATTAAAACTTTATTAATCCACTTCATGATACAAATAATTGAATATAGTATTTATTATTTTTATTTAACTACACAAAAAAATATAGTAATTCTTCTTACTCTAATCATTATTATTGATTCATCACTTTTCCAAAGACATTCTCCTTTTTCCACCCCTCATACGCCAAAATTGAGTCCAGTTATTCATCGCCACATCTAAGAAGCATGACGACAAAGTTAAAATCCCAAATTGAGAAAATAGAGAAGGGCGTCCAAGCTTTCAAGAAAATGATCACCAAGAGTCGAGAGGCACTTAGAAAATAAATAAAGGATGAAGTCATTCAATTAATGGAGCAGAAAATGAACGACAAGTTCGACATTATGAGCAAAGAACAAAAAATGTTGGACCAAAAATTGATTGAGACCCAAAAGGGTATCAAGGCGATATTACAAAATATGAAGAAGAGTAAGGATAAAAAACATGAACAACTTGGTTCGGATATGTCAGTCACTTCATCTCGCAACTCCAAGTCCCCAACATGCAACAAACCGAAAGGTACTCAATACTAGTCGTTCATAATGTACCCGCCTAAAGCAAAAATAGAAATGATGAAATATAATGGAGGAGAAGACCAATGTGTTGCTCGGTTAAATAAAGCAGAATAGTACTTCGACATATATAACGTTACAACGGACGAAGAAAAGGTCAAGTATGCATCAATGCACCTCGAAGAATATGCCTACAACTAGTATATGTGTGGTCAAAGGGAGACAACTTCTCATACACTTGGAACTTGTTTAAGAACAACTTCTTAAAAGGTTTCAAGGAATCACTAAGGATGAGTTCTTCTCAAAACTTACCAGGCTACAACAAAGGGGAAGTGTCAAAGAGTTCACGCATCAGTGGGAATCTCTAACCACTAGAGTGTTTCGGCTATCTAAAAAAACTACAACAGAAAACTTAACGCATAAACAATTTGATAAAAAATAAATATTTGTTGTAAACTTCGATGATGATAAATTACAATAGAATTCTTGTAAATATATGTTCCACGGAGTATGAATGTGACTTTTCATAAAGTCATGTTAATTACTAACTAACTATAATTTATTAAAACATGATTATGTTTATTTATTATTTCATTCTCTTATATATATATATATATAACATGATTATGTTTATGATTATGAGAATGAAATAANATATATATATATAAGAGAATGAAATAATAAATAAACATAATCATGTTTTAATAAATTATAGTTAGTTAGTAATTAAGATGTTTTAATATATATCTATTAAGATGCTTTGTCCTCACAACAAGGTAATGACGGGTTTTGTTGAATGAACTTCTTTGTTTCCCATGAAGCGTCTTCTTCTGGACAATTCTTTCAGTTAATAAGATATTCTTTGATAATGCGAGAACAAGGTCTTCTTTCTTTGGTGTTGATGATGGCTTTTGGTTCTAATACAAGTTTCCCTTCTTCATCCAACATAGGAAGTGTCTTCTGAGCAGTTTGATGTTGACCCAATTGTTTTTTTAGATTTGAAACGTGGAAAACATTATGAATTCGACTCTTGTTTGGTACCTTCAATTCATATGCTACCGGGTTAATTTTTTGGGTAATTCTGTATGGCCCATAAAACTTGGGAGCTAATTTATTCTTTCCTTGTTGCTTAAGTGACAATTGCTTGTATGGCTGAAGTCTTACAAATACCCAATCTACTACTTCAAACTCTCTTTTTGTCCTCTGTTAATATGCTTGTTGTTTCATACGATTTTGTGCCATAGTTAAATTATCGTTGAGTACTTGCATTACCTTTTGATTTTCTTCATGTTGACTTTTTACTGCATGTACTTTTGCAACTCCTTGAACGAGTTCCTTCCATCGAGGAGGTGCATATCCATACAATGCTTGAAAAGGTGTCATTTTGGATGACGTATGATAGGTGGAGTTATACCACCATTCTGCAAGATGTAACCATTGTAACCATATATTTTGCTTGTCTGCGATGAAATTATGGAGATAGTCTTCCACACATTTGTTAACAACTTTTGTTTGTCCATCTGTTTGGAGGTGATAAGTTGAGCTCATGTTAAAAGCGATCCCAACTTGTTTACATAATTCCTTTGAAAAATTGCTTGTGAATTTGGCATCTCTATCACTAACGATGATTTTGGGAAATCCATGTAATTTGTAAATATTTTTGCAAAATATTTCAGCAGTTTGTTTGGCGGAGTCAGTTTCTTAATCCCCATAAAATGTGCATATTTTGTTAAGCAATCCACTACCACGAAGATTTTTTCCTTGCCTTCGAATATAGGTAACCCTTCAATAAAATCCATGGAAATTTCCTCCCACTTTTGGGTTGGTGTGTGAAGCGGGTGGAGTAGCCCTGGAGTCATGACATTTTCGATTTTGTTTCTTTGACAGGTATCACACTCAACTACATACTTTTGAATGTCTTTATACATCCCCTTCCAATTGAAGGATTTCATGGCATTGTAGTAAGTTTTGGAAAAACCTGCATGGCTTGCAGCTGGGGAGTCATGAGATTCTATCATCACCTTAGTTTTAAACCGAGATGTAGGGCTTAAGTAGATTCTTCCTTTATACCAAAGGATGTCATTCCTCCATTGAAACTTCGAACCTTGATTAGGGCACAAGTGTCTGGGTCCTTGGAATATTCTGCTTAGATTTCGTCTAACCAATATGGAACTGTAACTACTATTGTGTAATCCTTAACTCCATCATCTTTTCGGGAAAGGGCATCATCAACTACATTGTCCTTTCCTCGCTTATGTAGAATCTCCATGTCAAATGTAGCAATTTTTTTAATCCATTTATGTTGTTCAGTCGACAATGTTTGTTGTTGAATGAGATATTGAAGGCTATTGTGATATGTTCTTATCAAGATTTTTCTACCTAGGAGGTATTGTTGTCATTTTGTTAGAGCATGTATAATGGCAAGCATTTCCTTATCATACGTGGATTTCAAATTCTCTCTCTTATTGAGCTTCCTGCTTTCAAAAGCTATCGAATGACCTTCTTGCATCAAGACTGCTCCTATCCCAAATCTTGAAGCATCGCACTCAATGATAAAAAGGTTTTGCAAAATCTGGGGTTGTTAATAATGGCATAATGCTCTTTAATGTTTCAAATCATTTTCCTGCCTCTTCATTCCATCGAAAAGAATTTTTTCTTTAATAAGTTTGTTAAGGGAGTTGTCTTATGTGTGTAATTTTTCACATATCTTTGATAGTACCCTGTTAATCCTAAAAACCCTTGTAATTTCGAGATATTATATGGTTAGGGCCACTCAGTGATTGCCTTGATCTTACTGGGATCGACTTTGACTCCTTCTTTTGATATTATATGTCCAAGATAGTCCACTTCTTCTTTCCCAAAAGTGCATTTTGACATTTTTGCAAAAAACTGATGCTCTTCCAAGATGGTTAGTACTTGATTTAAGTGTCGAACATGCTCTCTCCATGTTTTGCTATATATGAGGATATCATCCAAAAATACTAATACGAACTTTCGTATATATGGCTGGAACAATTCGTTCATTACGGCTTGGAAAGTGGCTGGAGCATTAGTTAGCGCGAAGGGCATTACTTTGTACTCATAATGGCCCTCGTGAGTATAAAAAGTGGTTTTGGCTACATCTTCTAATCTTACCCTGATTTGGTAATATCTTGATCTCGTGTCTAACTTCGAGAAGTAATTGGCTCCATGAAGTTCGTTCATCATCTCATCGATGAATGGAATATGGAGTTTATTCTTAATTGTGACTTTGTTGGGTCCTCTATAATTTGTGCACAACCTAAAGGATCCATCCTTCTTTGGAACTAACACTACTGGAGCGGCATAAGGGCGTTGGCTCTTTGAAATGACTCCACATTTTAACAATTCTTGAGTCAACCTCTCAATCTCTATTTTATGACGATGGGGATATCTATATGGTTTGATATTTATCGGTTTTGCCCCTGGATCTAGCTCAATTAAGTGCTATGTCTCCATGTTTGATGAGAGCTCCATCGGAAGCTCTTGGAACACCTTGTGATGTTTTTGGATTAGCTATTGTATCTCTAGAGGGTTGCAATCAACTCCTTCACATGTTAGTAGCTCCATCTCTTGACATTGGATTACGTAAGCAGGTACTCCTTTTCGAATTAGCCTTTCCATCTGATGTGATGGAACCAATTGAATTTGGGGTGGTTGGAAACTGTACAACTTCTACTCTTTTCCTAACCAATAGAACTGGATGAATTGCTCTTAATGGTTAGCAGAGTAAGTACCCAATGTTTGCAACCATTGGATTCCCAACACAACGTCTACTCCTTCAATAGGTACTACAAAGAAGTCGAATTCTAGATTATACTCTTGCATTTGTAATTTAACTTTGTAACATTTCCCCGCATTTTCAATCTTCTTGTCATCTGCTACCATAACCTTCATGTTAGGCATTGGATAAATGAATAAGTTGAATACCTTAGCAAGATTAACATTGTGTATTGCCACTATCTATGAGAATCGAAGCATTGTTGTTTTTTATATGTCCTTTTAGCTTTAGTCTTTGTGGTTGGGATATCCGTGTAATGGAGGCTAATGAGATCTTTGGTGTATTATCCTCTAGTTCTGATTGGCAATCATGCTGGGTTATTGTATCTTCCTCACCTAACTCTTCACATTTTGAGATTTTTTCCTCTTCTTCAGCGTCCCAGGCATACCACTTTTGGGGGTTGCTTCTTTGCGAACATTTGTTCTTAGGATCCCATTTTACTCCACAATATTTGCACTTTCCTTGCCTCATCCTCTGGGCTTCTAAATTGGATTTTGCTCCTTCCCTTAGATGCAGCAGTGTATACCTTGAAGTTCCTATATTCACTGATTGGGGAAGATTCCTCTTGGAGTATTTTTTGTCGAAGCTTCCTTGAGTGGATCGTTTAAACTTGTTCTCAATCATCTTGGCCTTACGTCTTGCCTCCCCCATGGTAGAGGTGTCTAACTCTTCCCGAATGTGCGGTTTTAGTCTATGTATGTATGATTGCAGACGTTGGTCATCGGTTAGTTCTGGAACTCAACTTGCCAAACCTTCCCATTAACATGTGTACTCATCTATATTGTCTTTTTGCTGCAACTTGGTGATCTTGGAAAAGAAGTCTTTCTCGGTTACGCCTTGAAACCTATTAAGAATAGCATTTTAAAGGGGTTCCAATTAAAGGAACAGACTCGAGTTGTCGTCTTCCACCACATGTACCAATTGTACGCATTTCCCTCTAACTGCATGGCAACATACTTAATATTCTCGCTATCATAGGGTATGTTATGAATATCAAAGTATTCCTCAACCTTATTGATCCATGCGATGCATTGCTTCTCATCCCCATCAAATTTGGGTAACTCTAGTTTTACCCTTATCTGGTATCCGTGTTCTTGGGGAATTGATATCAACGTAATGTTAAAGATGGGAACTTTGTGTGGTGGCGTCATGTCGGGTTTGCCCGAGGATTTAGGCGTATTTAGAGGAGGTGTATTGAAAGAGTCTAGGTTATATCCAAGTGGGGGATTTGAGGTGTGTGACAGTAATCTGGCCAAGATAATGTTGAGAGTTTCTTGTGTTTTCCTTTGTTATGCTTGCAATGTACTTATGCCTTGATCTAGACCTGCCTTGAGCCCTGTTAGATCATTATTGTTTTTGTCGATATCAGCTTTGATTTCTACATATTTCTTGTCTAATTGGTCCAATCTGGCATTGATATCTCCCTTTTTGGCAATGACTGGGATTTTTTCTGTGCTAAACCTTGATTTATTTTTATTGGTTGTTTGAAGCCATCCCGCCATGATTTTTTATTTTTATAATATATATATATATATAGCCATCCCGCCATGATTTTTTATTTTTATAAATATATATATATATATATATATATATATATAGTTTAAAAAAATTGCAGACTAATTGAGCCTGCAGGGTAAGACGTGGAAGAATGCAGCAGGGAAGGGGGGAGAGTGGCTCGCAGTGAAGGAGGGCGCGTAGAGGGATGGGCGGAGGTATTAGAGACACATAGGTGGGGAGATGGCAAGGACACAGGACGGTAGGGCGCACGAGTGGTAGCACGCAGGAAGGAGCATCAAAACAAAAGCGGTGGGCGTTGGTGTAGAGAGGGCACGAAGGAGTGATGCAGAGGCCGAAGGATGGTGGAGGGGTGATGTTGGGGGCGTGAAGAGACAGTCGAGAGCAGGTGGGAGATGGACGCAAGCGACCAAGAGGATGTGACAGCGACGACTAGTGCAATAGGCAGGCGTCAAGCTCGACTCTGATACCAATGCAACATACATAAACAATTTGATAAAAAATAAATATTTGTTGTAAACTTCGTTGATGATAAATTATAATAGAATTCTTGTATATATATGTTCCACGGGGTATGAATGTGACTTTTCATAAATTCATGTTAATTACTAACTAACTATACTTTATTAAAACATTATTATGTTTATTTATTATTTCATTGTCTTATATATATATATATATATATATATATATATATATATATAACAAAAACAATGACTATAAACCTACTTGGGAGGCCTAAAGCCATATATCTAAAATGAATTAAAAATGCATGACATACTAGATGTCGAGGGGGCAAGACAAAAAACAAAGGCAACCGAAGCCAAATTTGAGAATTTCCAATCAAATAATGGGAAGTCATACTTATAAAATAACATGCATTCGACAACAAATGTAGATAAAAACAAGTACATTCCACCACCTAAAAGAGATGACAAAAAGAGCCTGGAAAATCAATGAATGAAAGAAGGGAGATGTCGATGATGCAAAGATAAGTGAAATCCTAAACACAAGTGTCGCCCAGAGGACAATTCAAAGAAATTATACACTTGGGAGGCATAGGAGAATAGTGAAGAAGAAGAAGAAGAAGAAGAATCAGAGAGTGAAGAAGAAGCTACCCCAAATATTGCATATGAAATCGACAACACACCCAAAATATCCTTGGCAGTCGTGACTAGTATTAGCCAACCACAGACGCTCAAGCTAAAAAGGCATATAAAAAATGAGAATGTTACAGTGCTAGTAGATACTGGAAACACCCACAATTTCCTCGACATAAAGGTTGTAAGGAAACTCAAGTTATTCGTGCACCCAGTTCTAGACATGAAGGTAATGGTTACGGATGGCAAGAAAAATGAAAAAGTTGGAAAATGCCACAAGGTGAAACTTCAGATACAAGTCTTTAAGTTTCAATCAGAACTCTACACCTTATCGTTGGGAGGGGTAGATATTTTTTTGGGAGTCCAATGGTTACAAACGTTGGGTACCTACCCATCCAATCACCAAAAACACTTCATCAAGTTCAAATGGCGGGGACACAAGTATAAATGGTATGGTTTACAACCACCTGAGACACAAGTAGTCTCGTCGCACCACATGGAAAAACTCATTCGAAAAGGAGAATCAACTTATGTGATCCAATGTCATCAAATGGAAGGACAAGTCAGAGAACAAGTTGAGTCCCAAGAAGAAGAAATCCAATAATTATTCCATAAACATGTAGAAGTATTTCAAAACCTACCCATGTAGTTACCATGAGAAAGAAGTATTGAGGACATCATTGAGGTTAAACTTGGATCAAATCCTGTCAAAGTTAAACCATATAGGTATCCACACCACCACAATACGAAAATAGAAAGACTAGTTTAAGACCTACTGAACTGTGGTGTCATCACAAAGATAAAAAGTCCATATGCAACCCCAGTCATGTTAGTACGAAAGAAGGATGGATCATTTAGGTTATGGATCGATTATAGAGGATTAAACAAAATAACAGTAAAAAACAAGTTTCCAATCCCCTTCATCGATGCCATGTCGGATGAACTTCATGACACATAATATTTTTCAAAACTTGATTTAAGATCATATTACTACCAAATTAGGGTAAAATTAGAAGACATCGCAAAGAGTGCTTTTCAAACTCATGAAGGGCACTACGAATTCAAGGTAATCTTGTTTGGGTTAACAAATGCCCCTGCCACATTCCAAGCAACAATGAATGAGTTGTTTCATCCATAACTCGAAAAAATTGTATTAGTTTTCTTTGATGACATCCTTATATACAACAAGACATGGAAGGAACACTTGAAGCATCTCGAACAAGTGTCATCCATTCTGGAGGAAAATCAGTTCTATGGAAAAAGATCGAAATGCACTTTTGGAAAGCAAGAAGTAGAGTATCTTGGTCATTTTATCTCAAAGGAAGGAGTTAAGGTGAACCCAAAGAAGATTCAGGCGATTAATGAATGGCCCAACCAAAAATTGTTTCCAAGTTAAGAGGAATTTTAGGTTTAACATGTTACTATCAAAGGTTCATAAAAAAAATTGCTCATTTAATGGCGCCACTAACGAATCTTCTTAAAAAGAATTATTTTCAATGGGATGGTGAAGCAGGAATATGATTTGAGATGTTGAAACAAATGATGGATTCAACCCTTGTTCTGGTAACACTCGATTTTTCAAAACCATTTGTAATTGAATGTGATGCTTCAGGTTTCATAATAGGAGTTGTGTTAATGCAATAGGGTCATCCAATTGCTTTTGAAATAAAAAGTTGAACAAAAGAGATTGCCTACAATCTACTTACAACAAGGCAGTGCTTGCCATCATGCTTGCATTAACAAAATGGTGACAAACATTTTGGGAAGCAAATTCATGATCCAAACAGATCATAACAGTTTGCAACACTTATTACAACAAAAAGACATTAACGACTAAACAAAAAAAGTGGATCAAGAAAATATCTACCTTCGATATGGAGATCTTACATAAAAAGGGAAAGGACAATGTAGTAGATGGTGCCCTTTCAAGAAAAGACAAAGAAGTACAAGTCTATGCCATATCATCGCTGGTCCCATAATTTTTGGATGAAATCCTAACAAAACATGCCAAAATTCCATAGGTTTGCTCCATAATTGAAACATAAATCAATATCTGAAGTTTGAATTGAAAAATCACCTCTTATGGTACAAAGGATGAATTTACTTAAGTTCCAACTCAATTTTTAAGACCAAAGTGCTTAAGGAGTCACATGATTGCCTAGCCACAATACATGTAGGGTTTTTCAAAACCTACTATAATGCAAGGCAATCATTTTTCTTGAAAGGTATGAACACTGACATTCAAAAGTATGTTGCAAAATGTGACATTTGTCATAGAAATATAACTGAGAATATCTCAAGTTCAGGATTACTCCATCCACTACATATCCCAAACCATAAATGTGAGGAAATTTCAATGGTTTTGATTGAAGGGTTACCCATGTAAGATGGAAAGGACAAAAGATTAGTAGTAGTAGACAGGTTAACCAAATATGCACATTTTGTATGGGTGAAAAAAAGCTGACTTTGCAAAAGAAACAATTGAAGCCTTTTGTAAAAATGTCTACAAGTACATGGGTTTCCCAAAATTATCGTAAGTGATAGAGATGCCAAGTTTAAAGGAATTTTTTGGAAAGTGTTTTGCAAGCAAATTGGGACGTCACTTAACATGAGTTCAACTTACCATCCTGAAATAGATGGTCAGACATAAGTCGTCAATAAATGCCTAGAAACCTACCTCCGCTGCTTTGTAACCGACAAGCAATATAAGTGGTTCCAATGGATACATCTTGTGGAATGGTGGTATAATTCTACTTATCATACATCCGCGAAAATGACACCATTTCAAGCTCTCTATGGATATGAACCCTCGAAATGGAAAGATCTCATTGCAAACCAAGCAAGAGTCGCATCAATAAATGACCATTTAGAAGAAAACCAAAGGGTTGTCCAAATACTTAAGGAGAATCTAAATGTCACCAGGAATAGAATGAGACAACATGCAGATCGATATCGAAGAGAACATGAATTTGAAGTTGGAGATTGGGTATTTGTAATATTACAACCCTATAAGCAGTTATCACTTAAACCAGGCGGAAAGAATAAACTAGCTCCAAGGTTTTTTGGTCCATATCAAATCAATAAGAAGATTAGTCGTGTGGCATACGTGTTGGAATTACCAGCTACAAGTTGCATCCACAATATATTCCTTGTTTCATGTTTGAAAAAGGTAATAGGTCAACAACATAAGGCACAAACAATATTGCACTTGTTAGATGAAGAAGGACGAATTATTTCTGAACTAGAATCTATTATTGCTACCAAAGAGAAGAGATCGAGAACTCAAGTAATTAAAGAGTGTCTTATAAAATGGAAAAAATCTTCCTGTAGAAGACGCAACGTGGGAATCCGAACAATTTCGACAACTACACCCTTCACTACCATTGGTTTGAGGACAAAGCTCCTGTAAAGGAAGTGGCAATGTTACGAATATTAAATGATATATTTAATAAAAACAATAAATTATCAATTATTAAAGTGAAGGGACGTAACCCTTCATTATGCATGCTCAAGCCCTATAAAAGGTGAGCTCTTTTGCAATATTTTATCATCTTATCAATAATATTTTATCTTCTATTCAATTATGGATTTCGAGTCCTAGTTCTCTGCACCATTGGACAACTAGCCTATCAATACCTCTTTTTAAGCACAATCATGTCAATGATCCCTCCAACTACAGGACCACAACGATAAACCCCTTGTTTGCAAAATTATTCGGAAGTATGCTAGAAAATAGAATTAGTAAGTGGGCAGAAGAAAGAGATAAGTGTGATGAAGGACAAGCAAGTTTTAGACCTAAACCTTCCATGGTTGATCATGGTATAACTTTAAGGCACATCATTGAAAAAGTGTGGGAGAAAAAAGAGGAAGCCTTTTGTTGCTTTGTCAATTTCAAAAAAGCTTTTGACATGGTCTCTAGAGATAAGCTTTGGCACAAAATGGAGGAACTTGGGGTTCCTTTGAATCTTAGAGTTGTTGTTCATAGGCTATATGATGAGGTTAAAGTCAAAATCAAAATGTTAGATGGTATCTCCAAAAGCTTTAGAAGTGATATCAGGGTCAAGCAAGGGTTCTCATTGGCCCCTACCCTTTTTTGGCTTATATATTGACAACTTGAAGAGTAGTTAAACCTAGAGGATGACGATGGTGCTCTTTTGGGCGAGTTTGTGATTAGGCTTCTTTTGTATATAGATGACCTTATTTTGATTGCTAAATATGCTCTTGGTTTGCAAGAGCACTTAATTTCCCTTGAGTACTGTTGTAGAACAGTGGGGATGCAAGTCAATTCTAGCAAGATGAAAGTGTTAGTTTTCTCTAGCAAAATAAAACATAACCAACATAAGTTCTACTTTGAAGGTAACACTCTTGAAGAAGTGGCAGATTACAAATACCTTGGAATCGACTTCAACAAAAATCTAGGTTGGGAAGGTTGTAGAAAAAAAAATAACTTTGAGAGGTTGGAAAGTGTTTTATGATTTTCAAAATAGATGCAGAGAGGCAGAACTATGGGATTGGAAGACTACACAAACTTTTTTTGGGCTTTTAGTTATCTCAGTTGTTCTCTATGGTTGTGAAGCGTGGGCCAGTAGTACCTCTGACTTACAGTGGAAGCAAATTGAGAAGATTCAAAAGTGCTTGATTACAAATAAGTTCAAAATTAAAAGTTTCGTCCCATATGAGATCATGTTGAGTGAAATGGGGGCTGCTTCTATTGAAGCAATTGTAATGGTGCTACTCATAAGATATCTAAACAAAATTGAGCAAATGGAAGACGACAGATGGCCCAAGGTCGTCTTCAATGACATATTATGCAAAAGAAAGAAGACTTCGATGCAACAAAATATTAAATGTCTTAGTAAATGAGATATTTGCTTCAACATGTGCCCCATGAATGGTAAAGAGATAAAGGATTTTGATATCGATAAGTTCCACAAGCGAACTTGGGATAAAGGGGTAGGGAGAAAGAAAAAATATCATATTGAAGAGCTTAACGTCACTTACAATCATCATAAAAAAACGTGCATAGGGGCTAATATATCTTGGAGAGCCAAAATACTTATTGCTCAATTAAGAACTAATTCCCATCAACTTCATTGTGAGACCAAGTGTTGGAAAAGGCCAAAAAAAGCTTAGGAAAAAAGAGTGTGTATTTTTTGCACCTCCAGAAAAGTGGAGACATAAAAACATTTCATTTTAGAATGTGAAGCCTTCAAGGACAGTGGAGACAACTATGCAAATATCTTGACAACTAGCTGTTGGGTTAATTTATTCAATGAGGGGATTGTGGAGAAATTGCGGGTGCTCATCATCAAGTTGAACATGAAAATGGTTGGAATGCAGGAATAAGTTTGTGAGGTGGTCTGTTCCATTGGCAATATTTAACCTCGTGAACGTTAAAATAACTACTTCTTCTTCTTTAAGGTCTTAGAGGAGGGCAACCGTCTCTTGTAAGAAAGAACTGCGACCCTGCAAAACTGGAAACATGAGCTTTCATCATATCAACCATAAAGCCCAACCAATTGGCTCACATCATCAACGATATATATATATACGAGTTGTGTAAATAGGGGACGATTTGAGCTGTGTTTCTGACTGGTTTTTATCAGTTTCTGGCCATGAATCTTTATGAAATTTTCAAAACGCGCAAAAACACTGCTAGATCTTACAAAATGTGGGTGTTGGAGGTTTTCGTGTCATCTAATTTCATTTTTGCACTTAAAATTGTCCAACAAACAACATAAATTACAAATTTTGTGAATTAAATTCATCGGATTTTGGCAAAAAAATCACTCTTTCTCTCTCTATATAATCCATATGCAATTAAGGTCCACACTGGTGCCACCAAGTATTTAATAACGTGCTGCATCTAAAATATTTTTTTTGCCAAATTAATATATATATATATATATATATTTATTTTCGCCAAATTTCAACTTGCAAATCCAAGAAAGAACCAAACCGTTAGACCCTCTCCTTCTCTATATGTATACATCAAGGAAGACCGTGCGACGTTGTTACTATTCTCCGCCCCCACTTCTCAATGTCATGTGATCCAGGTCTTATGCTCATGGGGCTCTTTGGATAAAAGGACGTTCTTCCTCCTTTAGCGGAAGAAAGCAGAGCGACCGCAGGAGCCAGAGCAATGGCGAGCCCCTCCAACACCAATACAAGCGGGAATACCAATAAGGACCCGAATCCGGAAACCACTTCAAATCACGCAGGCAGCCCCCACGACTCTTCCAACGCTGGTATTGCCGATACCGTCAATCCTCCCATCGTTCTCCAACCAGTCATCAAGGAGGGCAGCTCACCCCCACGCCACAGAGAAATCTACAAAATCCCCAGATACTCAAGTAAGTATAAGAAAAGAAAAGACATTTCATGTTTATTATTTTGATCCATGTTTAATAGCCCGTTTAGCGGTTGTCTTTTTCAGGTTGGTTTGCATGGGACAAAATTCACAGCACTGAACGGAGATTTCTAACGGAGTTCTTCGATGAGAAATCCGCTGCAAAGACCCCCAAAGTATACAAGGAGTACAGAGACTTTATCATCAACAGATACCGGGAAAATCCGCACAAGAGGATCAATTTTACGGAGGTCAGGAAAATGCTGGTGGGGGACGTTAATTCGATAAGAAGGGTTTTTGATTTTCTGGACAATTGGGGTTTGATTAATTACCAGGTCACTTCTTCCAAACAACACACAAAAACAGAGGAAAATGCTGGTGGTGGGGGGGTGAAAGGGGCAGCGGCTAGGGTTTTGGGCCAGAAGGGTTTAGCGGCGTCTGAAGGTGACCGTCCGCCTGGCGGGACTGCAATAGACAGCACGGTAATTGACGGAAAGGACAAGAAAAGTGTAGAATGGCAGAGTGGGCTTTTATGCAATAGTTGCGGGGCCGACTGCTCTATTGCACGCTTTGATTGCCTCAAGGTCAGCATTTTTGCTCTGGTTCAGAGTTTTCTTTTTGCCCCTCTTTTTGGCCCGCGTTTTCAACCAATTTTGGGTTTCGGTGGTGGAAGATGTTCCCAGACACGCCACATATCATCACATAAAATGTTTGAAATTGTTTGCATTTTCTTGTGTGCTAGCATGTGCATGTTGCAGTAAGACTTGCAATTATTATGGACATCACGTAGATAATAACCTCGAAGCCAAAGAGAGCCTAAGAGCCCAAAAGGATCACGCAAAACCCCCAATCTAGCCCAATCCAGCCCCCCAACCAGTGATGTTGGTACGGACTCTGGTGTGAGGAAGGTTGCTATAGCCTGTCACATCAACTTGGAAACTTGCGCCCAAAGCCAAAACCAAAGGCAGCTTACAAATTAGCAAAGCTTTCATTGTGGGTAATGCTTTATAAACCACCTCTTGCACACACTTATGCATGTGGGATTATTCACAACACACAATGGGTTTAGTTGGATGAAAGCTTCTTCCTTTTAATAAGTAAAGATAGATAGATAAATGTATATTGTATACCATTTATTAAACTGTTCATAACGCGAGATGGCCGTATGGGACAAACGTGTTTACAGTATTTGAATGTACTTAAAGCAAAAGATTACGATATAAGAAGATATGTAAAGGTGAGAACCATATCATGGTTTTGATCTACTTGTTTGGCTCTGATCACCTTTGCTCCTCATCGAAAGCTCAGTGTCCCCTTGTGTCTGACCTCAATAACCTTTTATTGCATACCACCATTGCTGTACCTCCCACTAGATCCTCTTGATATGCTGATTCCCAAGAGAAACAGAACCATAGTAAAGAGGCCCCTATTTGCAAATCTGGCCAAGTTCATGTGTAATAAATATTAGCATTCTGCCCGATGTTGTGCATGAGTACAAGGGATTTGGGTTAGTTACTCTTACTCCACGTCAATATGATTTATTCTATATGCTTGTGTGAGTGTGTGATATGACTTATTCACATGACACGGGGTCGATTCCTGTTCACTACCATTATACCCCTAGGTGCAACCACACAGCCCCAAGCATGGGGCATGGGCTAGTCAAGGTTTGAAATCGTGACATTGCAAGGAGTGCCTTAACAATTGTGAGACATGGGTGAATATGACTTCTAGATGCCTGTGTGAGTGTGTAATGTTTCGTTATTAGCAACAATTGTGAGAGATGGCTGGTTTATTAAGTACCACATGCACCAAAAGCTAGCTTTAGTGTTCAAATCCCTAGTTTGATGTGATAACATCCTCCCTCACTTTGGTACTAACACTAGTTTGAGGTGCATATGTGTTTGCTTGTGATTATTATCTTTGTAATGCTTTTTGTTACAACTTGAATTAGCTCTTGATTGAAAATGTTTCGATACACTATTGCTATCAAGGAGCAACCTCAAAAGAATGTGCCAGTCACTTCAGTGCTAACTTCCCTCTCTTTTGACTAGCTCTCAAGGTCAAGAAGGGCTCCCTTGGGTTTGATTAGATGTGATTTATTGAAGAGAGCTAGAGGGATTGAAATGTAACTTAGTAACGTGTGTGATTTAGATCAAATCAATTCCCCAGATAGCGCTTGAACATGTAAAGGAGAAATGCTAAATGTTAATTTTCCATGCCCTAGGTGACTGTTTTCCTATGCTTTTTTAATAAATAAATAAAATCTGAAATTTACTCAATAACAAATTTAAAAATCTAGGCATGCATCAATCACACTTATGGCTGAAAAATACAAGCAACGGAAACAAGCACACAGGAATTCTGTCCTTCAAATCAGCTTATCATTAATGCTTCAAAACTTACAAGGACACGTCGAAATTGGGGTTTTAAGCTTGTTGATAAGGAAAACACAGTGTTCCACGAGGATGTGTCCCTAGGGTCGGGGTGCACTCCTCTCATTTCCCATGTCCCCAGGAGCTTGGCACTCCTTGGCAAACATTTCCCCATGTCCTTTTTTCTTCGGAAACCTAGGGAAACGCACAAGGAATGTTTCAAAGAGGTGGGGGGCATCTAGGCGCTCCCTCACGAAAAGGGGGGTGCCCAGACGCCCCCATGCGATTTTCATTTTTTTTCATAACTTCAAAAAGCAAAAGAGAAAAAGAAAAAAAATAAAAATCATTAAACTAATAAATATAAAAGCTACCCCACCCAACACCTCTCTTAAAAGCCCAACATTTGTCACATTTGAAACATTTCTCTTATGTAAATGGATTTCCTTGTTGAGAAGCGGCTGACAACGAGGAAGAGAGGACCGATTTGCTAAATAGAAGTTATCCTCCAAGGGAAGAGTGATTTCATTGTTTGAAGGATGGAGTAGGGGGTTTGAAGGATGGAGCAAGGGTTTTGAACTTTGAAGGTTGGAGCATGGTTTGGTTGGTGTGCCATTGGTCACTCATGAGAGTGACTTTGAGTCAGATAGTGACACTCCCATTGATGGTCTTGATGGTTTCATGCAACAAATGCATGAGGAGGACCAGTCCATGGAACCATCTCCTTGATGCTCTTTTGATGCTTTCAACTTTCTTTTCGCTCCTTTTATTTTTAATGTTCATTGTCCATTGGTAGTTTTCAATTTAACTTTTGACTCTAGAAGTAGATACTATCATTGATGACATCAGACTGAGTCTTTGACTCTTCATTCTTTAAACTCTTTAAATTTGGAGGTGTTTAAGACTTTAAGTTTATGTGACATGTCTATGATTCAGTTTTATGATTTTAATATTTTAAATTTTCATCTACTGTTTATGTCTATGATTCAAAGTTACAATGGAAGATGTGCATGTACTATAAATCTAGAATTTATCAATGTGAAATTCAAATACTCGAATGATAAACGATTCATGAATCAATGATGAATTGACAACCGTGTTTACAATGATGAATTTACTATTTACTTTTAAGTTTTCGTATGTAAATGGTGATGGCACAAGGAATTTATATGTTAATATGTTTGAATTTATATAAATTATATATTTTTAATAATTTTAAAGACCTTGACGTTCCCCTGTCCCTTAAACTTTCCTAAAATTTGGGGGTGGTCTCCACACATCCCCAGTGTGTGTTTCCTCGCTCCTGCGTCCTGGAAACTTTGTGGAACATTGTAAAAACAACAAACATATCTGAGATTTAGTTGCCTGTGGCCTGGTTGTACAATTGTACGACCTATACATATCTGCATGTGGCTTTGTTGTATAGTTGTACGACCTGTACATATCCGTATGGATTTGTCGTTATGATTTTATGAAATTCTGTACATATCTAAGAAATCATTGTTAGAATTGACTTCTTCGATTTGCTGAACTTGCAAATCGATCTTCTCATTGTTGCCCTTCTTTTTCCTCTTACTTTGCCTCTTTCTTTTCCCTTGGAAAAAATTGTCTTCGTGAAGCAAAATGAATGTCTTCTCCCTCTACTTTGACTTACCTTTATACTTTAGCTGAAGACCTAATCTACCAAAACCCTAATCTCATAGTGAGATCAACAATTGAGATTAGCCTAAATCATTAATGCATTAAAGTGCACTTTATTAGACTCAACAACCAATTAAAAGACTTTCATTTTATAAATAAAGTGAATTACAAAATATATTTATTTGGATGACTTTATGCATGTTTGACACCTAACCTTATGCAAAAGTTCTTGTTTGAGCTACAAAACATCAAAACTCCCTTTTAGCGAGGAAGAAATTCTGCACCAACCTAAGTTTGTCTTTGAAAGCATCAAACTTCCCTTTTGCTAAGGGCTTGGTTAGAATATTTGCAACCTGCTAATATGTAGGTACATATTGAAGCTTCATTGCTTCCTTATGAATCTTGTCTCGAATGAAGTGATACCTGATCTCAATATGCTTGGACTTGTCATGAAAAATTGGATTCTCAAAGACTTTGATACAACTCTTATTATCATGGTAAATTGTTGTGGGATCCAACTCCTGAGAAATAAACCTACTAGCAACTTGCGAAGCCATATGGCTTCATAAGTTCACAACCAGCAGTACTCGTTGCCATGTACTCTGCCTCTACTAAGAAAAAGTTTCGAAAAAATCATAATTTCTCTATATATTGCTGTAGCAAACTCCCTTACAAGATGAGGTTCAATCTCTTTTTAAAGAATGGGAAAGAGAAAAATCCTTAATGTTGATGATATGGAGGGCTAAGATCTTCATTTGGGTCTTACCCTTTACATCAATGGCTAAGAGCTAGTTCCGTTTGTAGCCTAACTGAGCCTACATAGATCCTAAGGTAAGGGTTTGAACACTATTTGACTTGTTCACAAGGGTTTCTTTGCAAATTTCAATAGGTTGGCTGTGAGGGTTTGAAGATGGCCTCTTCTTCAGTTAAGTCAGAAGACAGTCTTGAAGGATCCTCAAACTTCAATGCTTGGAATGTTAAGGTCTTGAATATCCTAGAGGAGAGTGACCTGGATGACCTAGTTACTAGGGTTGTGGAAGAACCCACAACAAATCAAGGAAGAGAAGCCTTTAAGAAGAAGTAACCCAAGGCAAAGAGAATGATTTTTGTTTTAGTAAAACATAATTTGAGGACTGTAATAGCTCCTCTAAGGACAACTAAAGAATGTTTTGATACCTTAGTAAATCTGTATTAGAAGAAGGCCCCTACTTAGAAGAGGGTTTTGAAAAAGCAACTTTGAACATTGAGGATGAGCTAGTTGCCTCTTTCTTCTCCTAGATGTCTTAGATAAGAGATCGACTCATGGCCATTGGGGTTAAAGTAGATGATGATGACCTTGTGTAGACAACAATAGACTGTCTTCGTAAGTTTTGGGAAGCTTTAATGGTAGCAGTAAATGGAAGAGAGATTTAACCAAGTTTTGATAGGTTGTGGCATGATTGTTTAGAAGAAGAAGGAAGGATCTAGAGCAAAACTGGGCCTTCCATTGACAAGGATAATGCCCTTGCTACCAAGACAAAGCAGGGAAGGAGATTTAATCAACACAAAGACAAAGGCAAGAAACCTCAAGGTAAGCATTTCAATATATCAAAGGTAAGGTGTTATAACTGTAGCCAGCTTGGTCATTTTCCAAGAGACTATAAGAAACCTCCTAACAAGAAATGGTAGAGAGGCAAGTACCATGCTTAAATTGCTGTAGAAGAGGAAGAGCTACATTGAAAGAAATTTAGGGTTGAAACCCTAAATCAGGAACAAAGAGAATGCTATTTGGTTTCAACACTCTTAGGTTCCATCTCCAATTCGACAGATTCCTAGTGGATAAACAATGGAGCCTCCAAGCATATGACTGGATTTAGGAAGGCTCTTGTGGATTACAAGGACAAGAAGTTCAATATGAAAGTGGAATTGGGAGATGATAGTACCTATGCCATAAGAGGAGTTGGTTTAGCCTCGTTTTTGCTTGATTCAGGTACAGTTATACACAGAGGAAATTTTAAATGTTCCTGGATTAAAGAAGAATCTTCTCTCAGTGGCAGTTTTAGAATACAAGGGGTTCAAACTTCACTGTATCCTTCTTAGGAGAAATGGATCTGATGTGTCCTAAGGATGGAAACATGAGTTCAACCATTGTGATTGGGGTCCGTGAAGGCAACCTTTATAAGCTTTAGGGAATGTTGTTCAAGCTCTAGTTCATGATTCAATCAAACCTTGTGAACTGTGGCACAGGAGGATGGTCACAGATAATGGAGAGGTTGACTCTCATAAGCTTGATGATGCCTGTCAGGATTTAGAAATGAAGAGGGAGCCATATGTGCCCTTCAATCCCATGCAGAATGAGATTGCAAAAAAGAAAAGTAGAGATGTGACCTTCCATGAGAAAGTTGTTTCTCGTCACTTCAGAAAGCCTCCTAATGATATAGACATGGAAGTGCAAGAAGTGCTAGTTTCAGAAAGCCTAGTCTATGAGTCATCACTTTCAAATAAGCAAAGGGAGAAGGCCAAGGAGTCTTTAGTTGATCCCATTAAGAAGCCTATTGTGAAGCTTCAAGGGTGCTCTGGTTTGATATCTCAAATGAGCCACGTCATTGATTCGGAATCCTCCACTTATGAGGAGGCAACCACACATCATGTTTGGAAAGGTGCTATGATAGAAGATCTCCAGTTAATAATGGAAAATGACGTGTGAAAAGTGGTTCTTAGACAATAAGGGAAGTCAGTTGTAACTTTCAAGTGGATCTATAAGATCAAGCTTCTTGCTAACATCCAGAGCTATTTGAAGCTCTCAAGAAATCTTGTATTCTATGACAGGTTGAAACACATCGAGAGGGAGTATGACTATGTCAGGGACATGGTGCAGAGACTTTAGTATGTACTATTAGATAAACAGATTACTGGGGTGTTGATTAAGCCTCTGTCCACGGCGAAGTTTGTGTACTTCCAAGACAAGCTTAGTGTTGCTGAGAATGCCTCTCTTGCTGAGAGGTCAAATAAGTCCCTAGTATTTATCTGGGGCCCCTAGCTGATCCCTAGGGACCCTGGTCAGTTAACCAGGTGGATTTTGGTCAGTTAACCAAGATGATGATGTGTGATGACCTCCTCTCCTAGGTCTTTGAGATGGTTGAGCTAGGTTGTTTCATCAAGGGACTAGCCACCTCTTGATGAAGTTGCTAGCATTTGACCTCTTGATGAATTCGCCAGCATTTGACCTTGGGAGAAGTCAGGAGGACTAGAGGATCACATCATCTAGTGTGAACCTTCTTTATATGGTGATGATGAACTTCCAGTTATTGCATGGGACATATGTGGACCACATACCATGAGAGAGAGGGTTTAGGGGTTGTTTCTTCTTTTGTTTAGCCATGTGTTGAACCTTAGTCGTTCCCTCCTTTGTTATCCTTGTGTTTTGCCCTTTTTTCTTGATTTGTGGTTAGAAGCGTTGTTTTCCCCACCTTGTAGCCCTCTTGTTGACTTATGGTTGGTCTTGTGTTGGCTTAGTCTTGATTTAACCTCTCCTTGGTTATGTGGAAGCACCCCCCCTTTGAGTGTGGTAACTTAACCCTTTGACATGTCCTTGGTACCCTCTCCTAAGACGTCATAACATTAAATTATAACTTTATACTTGGTATCCCTCCTAAAGCTTGACGTCTTGACCTTTTTTTTTGGGTAACCCTAGCCTCAATGACAAATATAAGGTGAAACCTTCTAAGGTCATTGAGAGGTTATAAATTTGAGCCTACCCTTCATTGTAAAGGTATCTTGAAGAGGTAACTCGGCTCTGATTTATCGTGTGATTGATCTAGGGTTTTCAACAGTCTTCTTTGGGTAACATCTAGGGTTTCTTTGCTCCTTGTGCTTGGGCTCTCTCTTGGTTTTTGATCTACTACTTAGGGTTGAAGACCATTTACTCTTCCTCTCTCCCACACTTGCGAGCTATGGACTGTTTTGAGGGCGTTGCTGCCTGTTGTGGACTGTTTGAGGCTGTCGTTTGCTATCTTGTGGCTGTCTTCTGTTGTGTGGACTGTTTTGTTGGGGTTGTTGCTTGGTGTCTAGGGTTTGTAATAGTTTCCTGAGGCAACCGTTGTTGGTTGAGGCCTTTTGTGAGGTTGTCGTATGTTGGTAGAGGTTTGATTTGGACCTGCGTTGACCTCCTGGGGCAGCCGTTGCTTGTTTGAAGTCTGCTTGAGGGATGTGTTGTGTTCTCCTTGCTCAACGCTGATTGTTTGGAGCTGCCATTTACTGCTTAGTTGATCTTGGATGTGCTATACCCTCATTTAGCTATCGTACCTATTGTTGTACTTGTCTAACCCTATTCTTCAGTACTTTACCTCTCTCTCTCTGAGGTATGTGCATACCCTCATGTAAGGGTCAATGATTTGTTCCATTTATTGACTTGCCTTTGCGAGGCAAGTTCTGATCTGAAAGTTAACTCTGAGTACAAGGAAGGTTCTCTACTAGATCTGATTTTATTTTGTTAATTATATTTTTATAGTTTACTATTGTTGTCTTATTGTTTTTTATTTCAATATTACTTTGTATATTTTTGCATTTGTTAATTTTTTGTTTTAAAACCCTAACTTAACCCTAATTTTAACAAATATTGCACAAAGTGTTACATAACATGAAGTTAATGTTTTATATTTATGCCATTGTCTAAACAATATCAAGAGCATTGCAAGGATCATTTCTCCTTTGTGGTGAAGTGAGTGGACAAAATCAACAAGGCTAATCAAGGTTACTTGGAAGCGGAAGCGGAAGCGGGAAGCGCCTTTTTCAAAAGAATCCGGTTAGGAAGCGTTTTTAAAAAAAAATATATTTTTATATATTTTGATAACAAAAGCACCTAGAACATTGAATTAGTTATGAAAAGCATAAAAACATGATATAAACCATGGTCCATATTCATAATACCATATAGCATCATTAATCAATCATCAATGATTCAATCATCTAGTAGTGAATTCGTCAACCATAGGTCCAATATCCAGATTCCATATTACATAACATCAACATTTAAGCTTCAAATTTTAACATCAACCATGAAATGAAAGTTGAATCAATTCAATTTCACGAAGCATCATAATCATTGATTCATTACCAATAATGCAAAGTTGAAAACATTGAACTTCAAAAGTAGGTTCAACTTCAAACTTCAAACTTGAATTGCCATGTAATGTTTACAAAATGTCAAAATATACCATAATAAGTTATAACTATAAAAGAGTCAATGTTCTAGAAAATGTAAGGTACTGTAAACAAGAAAAAACAAGAAAAAATCTAATGTTTCCTCTTGCCACGAGAAATTTCTAATTTCTTTTCCCGTGGCCTATGAACAATGGGAGTTGTATCATCTCCCCCTGTAGCTCGTGAAGCTAGAGCTGCTGAACCACGTCCAACACCTGCATGCCCCCCACTCACTGATGCGAATGGAGGTCGTGAACCTGAAGGCAAAGCTGGTGCATCGGATGGGAACAAGCTACAAGTTGGCGGTGGCATTGCTGCAGCTGCTGCTAGGTCATCTTCCTCGCCCAAAAGCTCTTGCTCCAAGCGCTCTAAAGTTAAGGATCCATCCTCCAAGGTATGCTCCTCCGGATTGTTGTCCCAAGTGACATATGATCTATCAGTTTTGGCCCGCTCACAGTAATGACTCAACAACCTCAAGTTGTAATGTACATAAACCAAGCTTTCTGCCCGGTTTTCATTTAATCTGTTTCTTTTCACGGAGTGTATGAAGCTATAGGTGCTCCAACACCTTTCTGCAGAGGAACTGTTAACCACCTGTGAAAGCACTCTCATTGCCATTTTATACAAGCGCGGGCATGGTGAGCCATACATGGTCCACCATTCCATAGAAGACACCCTATCTTGATCTCTTTTTGCATGCAAAGTACCAAACGGACCAAGCTCACTATGGTATTTGCTTAATTCACTGCGCAAATAGTCACATTCATCGGGATCACTGACCAACTTATCTATAGCAGTCATGTACCCAACCTGTACCTTTGAATCTGTGTGAGGTTTTTTCCTTTCCATACCCCCAGGTGCTGGTTTGGCCAACCAAGATGGAGAATAATATTTAGGTGTTAATACATAT
>LPNX010270101.1:402184-429545 GCA_001517045.1 Pseudotsuga menziesii
GGTGGCAAGTGGATTTGCAGGTTCCACCCCCTTTGCCTCCTTGTGTCTTTGTGACATATTTCCACAAGGGTGTTAGCTCCTCTTTGGCTTTCTTTGGGTTCCGATCGTCTTCCTCCTCCTCTTCTTCCTCCCCCTTCTCCTCCTCCTCCTCCTCTTCACCATGGTATCTACGACTACCCACTTCTTCATCCTCCCCATCATTCCTCCTCCGGTTTCCAACCACCACCATCAAAACAACAAATGGAACCAACAAAATAAACCACAAACCAAAACCTATCACCATGTTTGTTGAGAGTTGGAAGTTGGAATAGATTTTATAACCTGTTACCTGCAATAGAATGAGGGAGGCCACATGGGAAAGAGTAGGAGAGGAAGTAGAAGTTGAAGAACATCTACAATCATCTAATACCAAGCATCTAGATTCTACAATTTCAAAGTTTCAAAAATCCAAACACAAAGCAAATCAATAAGAGAGGGTTTTAAAATTTAGAGCCTACCTCTTTGTCTTCTTCAAGCTTGATGGGAGCCTCCTTTGCCTTCTTCAAGCCTCCTCTCCTCTCCTCTCCTCTCCTCTCTTCTCTTCTCTTCTCCTCTCTTCTCCTCTCCTCTCGTCTCCTCTCTTCTCTTCTCCTCTCCTCTCCTCTCCTCTCAATCAATAGAAAATGAAAATGAAAATGGAATGGAATGAAAATGGGCTTTATCCCTCACACACATCTCCTAAACCCTCTATACAAACCCTAAGGCCCAACCGTGGGTCCCCCAAGCAACCACGCAGATTTTACTAGTCTCCAAATCGGCGGAATCGACGGAAGCGTTTTCGGGAATCGAAGGAAGCGTTTCAGGAAGCGTTTTTTTTAAACAGGAATCAATCTAGGAAGCGTTTTTTTGGCGATTTGGAAGCTCGAACCCTAAACGATTCCTGGCAATTCCTCTTTTGGGCAGGGAGCGTTTTATAGACAGAGGAATCGCGATTCCTAGTCGATTCCTAGGCGATTCCCTTGGAATCGCGATTCCAGAGCGGGTTCGAAGGGGGGGGGGACGATTTCCCGCAACCCTGAGGCTAATCAAGTGGAGGATTGGTCAAAGATGACTAATTGACTTAAGATAAGGGGACAAAGGGGAACTTTGTGACATTCACCAATCAAGCAGACAGTAGGGAATGTGTTTCACAGATGGATGAAGTATAATGAGATACTACCCCCTTTGACCTTAAGTAAGCCACCCTTTTATTTTTCTTTTCCTTTTTCTTTTCTTTCTTTTGATTTTTTTTCCATGCTCTTTTTCTTTTCTGTAAGGTGAAGATCATTGATTTGGAAGAGATGTCAGTTGCGGGAGTCTAGTGAGCTTCCTCTAAATAATGTCGGAGTGGCATAACATGCACACAAATTGTAAGGGTGTTTGACAATCCGTGCTAGTCAAGCGTCTATAGTGTCAACAGTGCCTATTCCCCATACTTCCAAACCAAGAGACTTAGCTATTTTCTTTATTTTGCTTTTTCTTTTTTGTATCACTCCTTTCCTTTTTCTTTTCATCTCGTTTCAGGTCTAGGAAGCACATTGCTCCATGGCAACTCACCCTCCTTAAGGATAGTTAGCCCCAAGTTTTTACAAGTGAGCTTTCTATATTGTTAGAGAACATTGTTGCAACACAACAGTGCCAAGACACTATGGGAAATCAAGAGTCAATCTATCAAGTCATAACCAATGGTTTCAAGACACAAAGATGATATGAAACAGAGATGGATAGGTTGTAGGTGGAGCCAAAGGAGATTTATAGTCCTTGTAATAATTAAGAGATGCTAGTCAATGGTATGTGCATAAAACAAAAACAACTTCTATATACTCATCTACATAATAGTTCTACTAACCATGCTTTTTAGATTCAACAAATGTAAACAACATGAGTAACAAGTACGATCATCACTTTAGACCATGTATCCATAATAAAATATGCTCAAGGTATGCAATTGGTAGTTTGGTACTAAATATAAATGGCATGGTATGAACACAGAGCAAAATATGACAACCATAATATAACATCTCAACAGTCATAACCATCTTTACTTTGCAAAATTGAATCTTAGCCATAACCATCTGCTTAGCAAAACTGAATCCCCATATTCAAATTGGTATAACACAAATGATTCCCAAAAGCAGTGGCACTATAAATAAAACATTGTATTTTGTGGGCTTCATTCATCGTTTGGTGTATGACACTTTTGTGAAGGTCCTTGCTACAAATGTTGTTGATTTTTCTGAGCAACATCGAGAGCCATTCTCTTAGGAGAATGGGGCCACCTGGTCCTGGACCACGGTGAAGACTCAACCCAGTGTTGAGTGACCATTTTGTTGAATGGTAGATATCTGGTCTGGGACCATGATATAGACCCAGCTCTGCCCTAGGTAGACTCAACCCAGTGTTGAGTGATCATTCTGTTGAATGGTAGACATCTGGTTTGGGACCATGATGTGAACCAGTCTAGTACTGGTAGACTCGGCATAGTTCTGAGTAGCCATTCTCTGGGAGAATAGAGGCGCTTGGTCTGATACCAAGTATTTGACCTAGGGTCAAATTATGCAGCCCATGTCTGAGGCACTCGGTCTGTTACTAGGAAGGCAATGTAAGCCCTAGACTGGGTCTAGGCATGTGTGACACTTTGATCCTTGATCTATGGGCTTTGTGTACTTCTCCAAGGATTAGCTACTCTTGGTTAAGTTATCCTAGTACCAGATCTAGGTGTCACACAGAGTGTGAGATAAAATTATTAGTAACTCTCTTGGTTTATGATGATGTACTTTTGGAATTATAAAGACCATAGGTATGACCACAAGGGCACTTGGAAAAAGGCTAAAGTCAGAAGTAAAAAATATACAAGGACTTTTGGACCACAGGTGAAAGTCAAAGATAAATAAGGACTTTTGGTAAAAGTAAAAAATACGTAAAAGACCTTTTTGTAAGAATGTAAAAGTAAAATTAGAAAAAGAATAAAATATTATTATTTTATCTTCTCTAATTTTGGTCCACTTACAGGTGACTAAAGGCTATAAAAGAAGATCAAGTCATTTCATTATTATACACAGTTGCTTTCACAGGTACAACTGCTCAAGGTTGAAGAAAGAAGATTTTGTGGTTGTGCCCTAGCATGGATGAGTCTAGCTAGGGCATCATCATCCTCCATTGAAGACAAACCCTAAGCTAGGGTTTCTTATCTTTTCTGTCTTAAGGGTTTTAGCAAACCCTCATCTTCAGGCAAGTTCAGATCTAGGGCAGGCATCTTCAGATTTGGGAAACCAAGTTCAGATCTAGGGCAGCCACCTTCATATCTTCAGATCTGGGCAACCATTCTTTAGATCTAGGGCATCCATTTTCAAATCTGGGCAGCCAAGTTCAGATCTAGGGCAGCCACCTTTAGATCTTCAGATCCGGGCAACCATTCTTCAGATCTAGGGCAACCATCTTTAGATCTGGGCAGCCAAGTTCAGATCTAGGGCAACCATCTTCAGATTTGGGCAGCCAAGTTCAGATCTAGGGCAGCCACCTTCAGACCTTCAGATTTGGGCAGCCATTCTTCAGATCTAAGGCAACCATCTTCAGATTTGGGAAGCCAAGTTCAGAGCTAGGGTAGCCACCTTCAGATCTAGGGCAGCCACCTTCAGATCTTCAGATTCGGGCAATCATTCTTTAGATTCGAGCAACCACAATTCTATTCCGGGCAGCCACCTTCTTTACGGGCAGTCTTCTTTCCATTTTTGGGCAGATTTGATATTTTTGGGCAGATTTGATATTTTTGGGCAGATCTGATATTTTTGGGTAGATCTGATATTTTTGAGCAGACTGTTGTTTTGGAAATTTCAGTTACTAGGGTTTGAAACCCTTGCTCTGATTTTTACTAAGAAAATCTTACTGTAAAATGTGGTTTAACCCATATTGGGGTTTGAGGAACTTTTTGAAGAATTTCCTAAGTCGTCTCATTTACGAGATGAACTACTAATGCTTTTTGGAGTTTTTGTCTTTTGAAGGTTTCCCCAGTGAAAAACTCTTGTCCATTGTGCTGATGTGATGAATGTTATTTTACTGCACTTGTCATTTGTTTGAGTTAATCTGCAAATTTTTAAGTATTTATGCTAATGCTAAAATTCAAGATGTGGTATTAGAGCTTAGCATGTAAAAACACAGTAAAGGGACACTGCTGTTGTTTTTAGTAGATCTTGGGATAAGATTTGCAAATCTAACATTTGACTAAGTGGCAGAGATGGCCACCAATGGTTTCAAACCAGAAGAGAAGCTCTATGGTTCAACAAACTTCAACTCCTGGAAAGCCAGATTGACAACCATTCTAGATGAGAATGACTTAGATGACATTGTTCTTAATGTCACAGAAGAGCCAACAACAAATGCTGGTAGGCTTGCTTACAAGAGGAAGCAAGGTAAGGCTAGAAGAATCATCTATGATTCTATTAGAGAGTCATTGATGCCCAACATCACATCTTTGAAGACTGCTAAAGATTGCTATGATACTTTGGTCAACCTATATGAAAATAAGGCTCCTAGTTAGAAGATAGTCTTGAAGAATAGGCTACGAACTTTGAAACTGAACAAAGATGAAAGCGTTGGTTCCTTCTTCACAAAGATTGCACAGGTAAGAGATCAACTCATTGCCATTGGTATTACTGTTGATGATGATGACCTTGTGCAAACAGTGGTTGATGGTCTCCCAAGCTCTTGGGAAACCTTCATGGTATCTGTCTATGGACGAGAGAATCAATCAACCTTTGAAAGGCTTTGGCATGATTGCATAGAAGAAGAAGGAAGGAACTCTGGCAAGGTAATCAAGGAGGACAACCTTACACTTGCAGCAAAGACAAAGAAATTCAAGAAGCCTTTCCCTCAACAAAAGAAGGGAAAGAAACCTCATGGTAAGTTTTCTGACATGTCTAAAGTGGAATGTTATAGTTGTCACAAATTTGGACATTATGCTAGAGACTGCAGGCAGAACAAGAAGAAACTCAACAGAAAGTTTCAAGCATCTGCTGTAGAAGTAGAAGAAGAAGAAGAAGAAGATGAACCAAAGAAGAATAAGAAGAAAACTAAGGCTAACAAGGATGAAGAGCCTAGAAGAGAGTACTACTTGATTTTTGCTCTAACTGGTTCTTTCTCAGGTTGTTCCACTTGGTTGGTGGACATTGGTGCCTCCAGGCACATGACAAGCAACCGTGGAGCTCTCAGTTACAAAAAGAAGAAGATCACCACTCAGGTAGAACTTGGAGATGACTCCACTTACAAGATTGAAGGAGTTGGCTCAACTTCACTTCAACTTGACTCAGGTATGGTTCTTCATATTGATGATGTTCTTTATGTTCCTGGTTTAAAGAAGAATCTTTTATCTGTTGCTGGCTTCGAGGACAAGGGCTTTAGAGTCCTCTTTATGGACATGAAAGTCCTTCTATGGGCAAAGGATAAAGACCTAAGCTTAGTAGCACAGATTGGGGCTCAAGAGGAAGGCCTTTACAAGGTTTTCGAGGATCCCACCCATGCAATGGATCCATGTGAGCTGTGGCATAGAAGATTTGAACACCTTCACTGCACAACACTTCCAGGCTTACAGAAGATAGTCAGCAGAGATGTTGTCTTCCATGAGAAAGTTGTGTATCAAACACGAGAGCTTTCAAAAGAAGATGAAGTACCTTCACTAGAGTTTCTAGCTTCAAAAACTCATAGGGAGGAAGAGGAATTTGAGGATCAAATTCCAGATGACACTGAAAATCCATCAGAAGAACTACTTGAAGTTCCTCCTTACAAAAGGAGATCAACTTGGTCCCAAGAAAGCGAGAATCTTAAAGCTCCTCCCGAGACTTTCAGAGAAATGCCACAGAAGTACTCAGGCTTTACGAGGCAACTTGACAGTACATAACCTCCATCATACGAAGAAGCAACAAGTCAACAGGTATGGGTTGATGCCATGATTAAAGAGTACAGTTCAATCATGAAAAATGATGTGTGGGAAGTTGTTCCTAGACCAACAGGAAAGTCAATAATGACAATTGCTCTTGTTGCCATGTATATTACCTTTAGAACCATCATTTCACTTGTTGCATTATTCGGATGGAAGTTACATCAGAGAGACGTAAAGACAGTCTTCCTCAATAAGGTGGAAGCTTATGTTGAACATCCTGAAGGCTTTGTGAAGAAAACCTTGTATGCTGCAAGAGTTTGGTATGCAAGGATGGATGGAATTGCTCCATGACTTGGGGTTTCCCAAAAGTACAACTAAGTCTAACTTGTACTTTGAGGTTGTTCATAATCATGTCTTGATACTTGTTCTATATGCAGATGACTTGTTCCTTATAGGTGCTGAACAATTGATAGAACAGTGTAAGAGGGAGCTTACCTTGGAATTCGAGATGAAAGATCTTGAATTAGCGCATTACTTCCTTGGCTTAGAAGACTGGCAAAAGCCAAGCAACATCTTCCTGACACAAGGAAAGTATGCAGGAGACATCTTGCAAAGATTTGGGATGCAGGATTGCAAGTCTATGGGCATACCCATGACCATCAACTTAACAAACTTGGGTGACTCAGCTACCAGTTCACAGAGTATGGATTCTACTCTGTATAGATAGCTTTTGGGATCCTGAATGCGCCTCATGCATACGAGACCAGACACAGAGAATGCTCTGAATTAGTGCATGTCCGACACTTATGGGCTCAGGGTTACTTCCATCAGTGGAGTAATGTTATCTGGATATATCAATTCAGATTGGGCTGGCAGTGCAGTTGACCGGAAAAGTACCTTTGGTTATTGCTTCAGTATGGGATCAACAATGATCTCTTGGGCCAGCAGGAAGCATGATTCCATAGCTTAGAGTACAACTGAGGCAGAGTATATTGTTGCAAGTGATGCCTGCAAGGAAGCAGTTTGGCTCAGAAAACTGATATCTGATCTGTTCGGGGGAAAGCTTGACTCAACGATCATCCATTGCGATAATCAAAGTTGCATAAAGTTTTCAGAGAACCCAGTGTTTCATGATAGATTGAAACACAGTGAAATGAGGTATCATTTCATTAGAGACTTGGTGCAAATAGGTGCTCAGAAGTTGCAGTACATTTGTACAGATGAACATATTGCAGATATCTTGACCAAGCCTCTATCAACATCAAAGTTCGTGCACTTTCGTGACAAGCTTGGTATGGCAGAGAATGCCTCTCTCACTGAGAGGGAGTGTTGATTTTTCTGAGCAGCATCGAGAGCCATTCGCTTAGGAGAATGGGACCACCTGGTCCGAGACCACGATGAAGACTCAACCTAGTGTTGAGTGACCATTCAGTTGAATGGTAGATATCTGGTCTGGGACCATGATATAGACCCAACTCTGCCCTCGATAGACTCAACCCAGTGTTGTGTGACCATTTTGTTGAATGGTAGACATCCGGTTTGGGACCACGATGTGGACTGGTCTAGTACTGGTAGATTCAGCTTAGTTATGAGTAGCCATTCTCTGGGAAAATGGAGGCGCTTGGTCTGTTACCAAGTATTTGACCTAGGGTCAATTTATGCAGTCCATGGCTGAGGCACCTGGTCTGTTACCAGGAAGGCACTGTAAGCCCTAGACTGGGTCTAGGCATGTGTCACTTTGACCCTTGATCTATGGGATTTGTGTACTTCTCCAAGGATTAGCTACCCTTGGTTAAGTTATCCTAGTACCAAATCTAGGTGTCACACAGAGTGTGAGATAAAAGCATTAGTAACTCTCTTGGTTTATGATGATGTACTTTTGGAATTAAAAGGACTAGAGGGGCACTTGAAAAAAGGCTAAAGTCAAAAGTAAAAAATACATAAGAACTTTTGGACCATAGGAAGAGGACCACCGGTGAAAGTCAAAGATAAATAAGGACTTTTAGTAAAAGTCAAAAATACTTGAAAGACCTTTTTGGTAAGAAGGTAAAAGTGAAATTAGAAAAAGAATAAAATATTTTTATTTTATCTTTTCTAATTTTGGTCCACTTACAGGTGACTAAAGGCTAGAAAAGAAGATCAAGTCATTTCATTATTACACACACTTGCTCTCATAGGTACAGCTGCTCAAGGTTGAAGAAATAAGATTTTGTTATTGTGCCCTAGCATGGATGAGTCTAGCTAGGGCATCATCATCCTCCATTGAAGACAAACCCTAAGCTAGGGTTTCTTATCTTTTTTGTCTTAACGGTTTTACCAAACCCTCATCTTCAGCCAAGTTCAGATTTAGGGCAGGCATCTTCAGATCTGGGCAGCCAAGTTCAAATCTAGGGCAACCACCTTCAGATCTTCAGATCCGGGCAACCATTCTTTAGATCTAGGACAACCATCTTCAGATCTGGGCAGCCAAGTTCAGATCTAGGGCAGCCATCTTTAGATTTGGGCAGCCAAGTTCAGATCTAGGGTAGCCACCTTCAGATCTTCAGATCCTGGCAACCATTCTCCAGATTCGAGCAGCCACAATTTAGATTTGGGCAACCACCTTCTTTATGGGCAGTCTTCTTTCCATTTTTGGGCAGATCTAATATTTTTGGGCAGATCTGATATTTTTCGATAGATCTGATATTTTTGGGCATATCTGATATTTTTGGACAGATCTGATATTTTTAGGTAGATGTGATATTTTTGAGCAGACTGTTGTTTTAGACAGTATTGATCTTTTCCAGTCAGATCTGGAAATTTCAGTTACTAGGGTTTGAAACCCTTGCTCTGATTTTTATTGAGAAAATTTTACTGTAAATTGTGGTTTAACCTAGATTGGGGTTTGAGGAACTTTTTGAAGAATTTCCTAAGTCATCTCATTTACGAGATGAGCTACTAATGCTTTTTGGGGTTTTTGTCCTTTGAAGGTTTCCCCAGTGAAATACTCTTGTGTCCATTATGCTGATGTGATGAATGTTATTTAACTGCACTTGTCATTTGTTTAAGTTAATTTGCAAGTTTTTAAGTATAATGCTAAAATTCAACAGATGTGAATAGTAATCACGAGATTTGGATATTGTTGAAGACTTTTTGTTTGCGTTTCCAACTTTCCACTATTGAAAGTGAGGTTGAATGAAATGGAATGTTCAATGTTGAGGAAGAAGCTTAAGAAGTTGGGACGAAGTTGCAACATTGTGGAAGAGGGTGTTGTTCGTCTTCTTGGAGTCAGGTGGCCTTTGCTTATGGTGGTTGGGGGTGAAATGGATCTCAAAGATGCCATGCAACCACAAATTTTTCATAGTTTAGAATAACTTTCCACTAGATGCCAAAGTGCAACCCACACAATGAGAACGCCCAATTTACGAATGACCAACTTGTTTGAGTGGAATGTGCATATTGATTATAACAGGTATGAATGAGCATATAATTAATTCACCATGCATGAGGAAAGCATTCAAATATATAACTCTAGCACCATACAATGTTTCCAATGAATGGCTTCACTAATTGTAGGCTTCGAACAAAATGCCGACTTGATAGATCTTGCTGTCTCACATAACTTTTCACAAACACTAAATGAGTACCATGATGTAAATGGAATGCCATACTTGAATCTTCTTGAGCAAACAATTCGAGCACTTCTCTAGATCAGCTATGCTTGAAAGATTGTGGCAAGGAAAATATGGTTGGGGGTAAACAAGAATGACCAAACAAGTAAATATTTTTTTGGTGTTAGAGCTTTGATCACATGCTATAATATCCACTAATAAGAACACACAAGCAAGAATCAAAGAGCCGAAGAGAGAAGGAGAGAAACCAAGGTTACTTGGGAGTGGGAAGCGAGAGCGAAAAGCGAAATTTTCAAAAGATTTTGGTTTGGGAGCGTTTTTTATATAATATATATTTTTAATATATTTTGATGCATATATGCCAACAAATGCTTGTAGAAGGTTGAATTAGTTATGGAAAGCATAAAAACATGAAATAAACCTTAATATGATAGATCATTATACCATATAACATCATTCATCAGCCATCAATGATTCAATCATATACTAGTGAATTCGTCAAACATAGGTCCATTATCCATATTCATAAAATCAAGTGATCAACCTTACAACTTCAGAGTTCAACTTCAAACTTCAAACTTGAATTGCCATGTAATGTTCACAAAATATACCATAATAAATATAAAAGAGTCAATGACTCAAGTAAATGAATCTCAACAATGCAGAAACTTGAAAGTTGAAAGTATTGTAAATAAGAAAAGATAAAAAAAGTAGGTTTTATGGATGTTTTCTCTTGCCACGGGAAATTTCTAATTTATTTTTTCGTGGTCTATGAACAAAGGGAGCGAGATTATCATCCCTAGTAGCCACCAATGTTGAGCGACTTGAGCCACGTCCAAGACTTGGTCTTGTATGACCCCCCCTCGTTGATGCAGGTGGGGGTTGTGAAGTTAAACCTCTAGGCAAAGATGGTGCATCTGGAAACAAGGTAGAAGATGGCGGTGGCATTGTTGCTGTTGCTGCTGCATGGTCATCCTCATCGCCCAAAAGCTCATCCTCCAAGCGTTCTAAATTTAAGGCTCCATCCTCCAAGTTATGCTTCTCTAGATTGTTGTCCCAAGTGACATATGATCTATCGGTTTTAGCCTGCTCACAGGAATGAGTCAACAACCTCAAGTTGTAATGTACATAAACCAAGCTTTCTACCCGATTTTCATTTAATCGGTTTCTTTTCACTGAGTGGATAGGTGCTCCAACACCTTTCTGCAGAGGAACTGTTTACCACCTGTGAAAGCACTTTGGTTGTCAATTTATGCAAGTGTGGGCCTGATGAGACATACATGTTCCACCATTCAATAAGAGGCGCCCTATCTCGATCTTTTCCAGCATATAAAGTACCAAACAGACCAATATCACTAAGGTATTTGCTTCATTCACTACTCAATAAGCCACATTCCTCTTCATCAGAGACCAACTTGTCTATAGCAGCCATGTACCCAACCTATACCTTTGGATTTGTGTTGGGCTTTCTCCTAACCCCACCTCCAGGTGCTGGTTTGGCCAACCAAGATGGAGAATAATATTTTGGTGTTAATACATATGCTAAGGCATGCAGTGGAACGCTGAGATCAAGGCTGCAGGGAATCGCTCCTACCCTCGCATCGCTCTCGATTCGCGCTCCGGGAGGTATCAATGAGGAATCACGATTCCTCCCAGGAGTGATTTTCGGAATCGCGATTTCCTTAAAAAAAATGCTCCTTGATTTTTTGGAATCGCCGAGGGAGCGATTAGGGAGCGTCGCTCCCGAAGTGATTCCACATCGCTCCCGAAGTGATTCTAGCCCTAAAAAATCGCTCCCTGAGCGATTTCGCAGCTTGGAAAAAAATTTCTAAATTTTTTCATTTTTTTTTTGTGATTGGCTAGGGTTGAATTAGTGTTTATAAACACTATTGGCCTCCATTTGGATTCATTCTATTCCTCATTTGCTTGTTTTCATTTATCTTGCTAGGGCTTTGAGTGGCTTTGCTAGTTGTTTAAGAGCAAATTTGTAGGAGCTTGGAAGGGAGATCAGAGGGGAGATTGAAAGCTTCTATTTGTGAGAGCTTGGAAGGAAGATCGAAGGCTTCCATAGAGACATTTAACCATCCTTGAAGAGCTAAAGAGGTAAACTCTAAAAACCCAATCTTTGTTTGTTTTTGAAAAAAATATTTCACTATGTTAAAATTTTAAATCTTGCATGTGTTTTTTTCCTACCCTTTCCAATTTCTTCTTCTCCATCATTCTATTGTAGGCAAGAAGTGATTCTCATATTGAATCAACAAGCATGATGGGTATGTGGTTTTTGTTTTTGGTTTCGATTCTTCTCATGATGGTGGTGGTGGGAAGTAGATTTGGTGGTGGCAATGATGAGGATGAAGAGATAGGGAGCTGCACATACCATGGAGAGGAGGAAGAAGAAGGAGAGGAGGAGATTAAGAGTGATGAGGGGTCAAAAAAGACACAACACCTTTGTGGAAGTATGTGACAAGGCTTGGGGGAGGGAGAGGGGGTGGAACCACAAAAGTTTACATGCCTCCACTGTAATAAAACTTACACAGGTTCATATACCCGTGGGAGAAAGCATTTGTGTGGGATTATGCCATGTGATCAAGGTAAGGCTATTGGAGTCAAAACATGTGACGAAGTGTCAGCTAAAGAAAGAAACAAATACAGGATGTAAGAAGAGGCCGCTCAAAACAATTCCAAGAGATTAAGGGTCGAATCTGAATCCCCACAGAGAATGTTTAGTGGTGGATCTGGATCATCATCCATCCATGCTAGTGGATTCTCACCTATGCGAAAAACATTATCAGATTTCCTTGACCTTGGTTGCTGAGATGATGTGGATTCAAAAGTTTACAGGTTTCTCTATGCATGTGGTGTGCCATTCAATGTTCTTCGCTCACCCTATTGGCATGAAATGGTACAAGCCATCAATGGTGCCCCTAAAGGATGTAGGAGCCCTGGGTATGGCAAATCTAGAATCGTGGGACTTGACAGGGAAAGAGCCAAAACCAATAGTGCTCTTGGAAAGTTTACAAATGATTGGTCGTTATATGGGGTATCCATTGTATCTGATGGGTGGACAAATGTTAAAGGCAAGCCGTTGATAAATATTCTTGGTGTGTCTTCTAGTGGTGCGGTCTTCCTTTCAGCTCATGACTACTCAGATCGCTACAAGATTGGTATCAATATTGCACAACCTTTACTTGAAACCATTCAAACGATTGGGCCATACAATGTCATTCAAGTCATCACAGATAATGCTGCTAATTGCAAGGCAGGAGGAGCAATCATTGAGGATAAGTATCCCAACATATTTTGCTCAGGGTGTTTGGTTCACACATTGAACCTTTTGATGCATGATGTTGTTAAGCTGAAGGACCCTAGTTACCAATGGATTGGTGCCTTGTACAAGAGAGGTAAGAAAATGATAAAATTTATCACCAATCATAACATGGCCCACCACATTTTTCGCCATCACTCTAGGTTAGAGCTACTGAAGATTGCAAAAACTAGATTTGGTAGCTACTACTTCACCTTCAGGAGGCTTTTGAAGGTAAGAGAGGCATTGGCTAGTATGGTCTCAAGTGATTCATGGCAAGGATTGAAAGACAGAGCTGCAAGCGCATTTGATAGACATGACTCTCAGGAAGTGGAAGACACCGTTCTTGGTGGTCATTTCTGGACACAGGTTAAATATTTTCTATAGTTCACCAAGCTCGTTTATAATATGATTCGTTTTGCAGATACAGATCTGCCGGTGATTGGGGAGGTGTATGAGCAAATCGATAGCATGCTTGGTCATATCAAAGACATTGTTGAGCATAGAGATGCAATCTTGTATGACCATATTCATAAACATGTGGTCAAAAGGTGGGATAATTTGAATGGTCCACTCCATTCCCTTGCATATGTCCTTACCCCAAAATTTTATTCTCCATCTTGGTTGGTCCAACTTGCACCTGGTGGTGGAGTTAGGAAAAGACCACACACAGATCCAGAGGTGCAAAATGGGTATATGCTTGCATTAGACAAGTTGGTCACTGATGAGGAGGAGTGTGCTCAAGTATGGAGTGAATTGAGCCAATACATCAGTGAATATGGAGTCTTTGGTACCTTGCATGCAACTAAAGATCGAGAGAGCCTGGATCCTATCCGTTGGTGGAACATGTATGGTAGTGGTGCCACATATTTGCATAAATTGGCGGTGAGGGTGCTTTCATAGGTTGTCAATAGTTCTTCCGCAGAGAGGTGTTGGAGCACCTACAACTTCATCCACAACGTCAAGAGAAATAGTTTGAATACAGAACGGGCCGAAAGTTTGGTTTATGTGCACTACAACTTGAGGCTGTTGTCCCATTATTGTGAAGCGACCAAGAATGATAGAACTTTTTTGACTTGGGACAACAATCAAGAGGAGGCTAATGTGGAGGATGGAGCCATTGCATTAGAGCATTTGGAGGATGAACTATTGGGTGATCACGAGGGTGATCCGATTCATACATCAGAGATGCCACCCCCAACCACCAGTAGGTTTCCAGATGAAGGTGTTTTGCCTTTAGCTTCACAACGTCCGACAATCTGTGGGGGCCATTCATCTTCTTCTCGTGTTCCACGATCACTTCCAGCAACTCCTATTCCACCTAGAACACGAGAAAAAAAAATGGAAGTTTCTCGTGGCAAGAGGAAAACTTAGTAGATTAGTAGACAGTATCATAATGCTTTGTATTTCATGTTTATTATGGCCTATTTTGTAAACATTATGGCCTACTTTGAAGTTTCAAGTTTGAACTTTAAATTGTTGATTGCATCTTGATTCTTATCATCTTATGATCTTACAACTCTTTGGTATGATGTTATGATGCTTTGTTTCATTTCATGGTTGATGTTATCTGTTAGATGTTAGAGTTTGTTGATGAAAAAAATTATATGTTGAAATTTGAAGATTGATGTTATTGATGATTGATCATTTGATGACAATGCTACAAGTCATAGCTCCTAGATGATTGATGTTATATGTGACATGTGTATTAATGGTTATATCTATGTTTTCTATAGCTAATTTGGTATAATACATGTTTTTTTAAAATATATATGCATCAAAATATATTAAAATATATATTATATAAAAGATGCTCCCAAGATGCTCCCAAATCGAAATCTTTTGAAAATTTCGCTTTTCGCTCCTGCTCCTCGCTCCCAATAGTGTAGGTTGAGATGTTCCCACCTTTTGACCAGATTTGTGTGAATATGGTCATACAGGATGGGATCCTTCGATTCAACAATATCTTTAATCTGGCCCAACATGCTATCCATCTGCTCATACACCTCCCCAATTACCGGCTTATTTGTATCTGCAAACTAAATCATGTGATAAATGGGCTTTTGTCTACTGCAAAACAAACTTGACACTTGCCCAAAATTGACCATCAAGAATTGTGTCTTCCACATCCTGAAAATCAAGCCTTCAGATGTGGATGTAGTCCTATCTTTCAAGACTTGGCATGATTCTCTTGATACCATGCTAGCCAATGCCTCTCTTACCTTCAAAAGGCACATGAAGGTGAAGTAATAGCTAGCAAATCTAGTCTTTGCTATCTTTAATAGCTCTAACTTTGAGTGAGTGCGGAAAATGCCATGGGCATTGCTATGGTTGGTAATAAATCTTATCATGTGCTTTCCCTTTTTGTACAGTTCACCAATCCACTTGTATTCATTTTCCTTCAACTTAATAATGTTATGCATCAAAAGGTTCAATATGTGAACCAAACACTTGGACCAAAATATTTTGGGGTATTTATCTTCAATGATTGCTCTCGTTGCCTTACAATTAGTAGCATTATCTGTTATGACTTGGATGACATTGTATGGACCAATAACTTCAATGTTTTTGAGTAGGAGTTTTGCAATGTTCATGCCGGTCTTGAATTTATCCGAGTAGTCATGTGCCAAAAGGAAGACTGCACCAGTAGCAGAGCCACCAAGAACATTTATCAATGGCTTACCTTTCACATTTGTCCAACCATCTGATAAAATTGACACCCCATACTCATTCCAAGCATTTGTGAAATGCCCCAAAGCATTTTGGATCTTGGCTTTTTTCTTGTCAAGCCCCACAGTTCTAGCTTTGTCATACCTGGGGCTCTTGTATCCTGCTGGGGCAGTGCGGATGGCCTCTACCATTTCATGCCAATAGGGTGAGCAAAGAACATTGAATGGTATCCCACATGCATAGAGAAACCAAAACTCTTTTGAATCCACGTGATCCCTACCACCTTGATCAAGGAAATTTGATATTGTCTTGCCACGTGATTGCATGGGAGAGAATCCACTGCATTGGGTGGATGGGCCTCCAGTTCTTGGTGAGCATGAAAGGTCATGGGCATCTGATGATCGTTTTGTTATGTTTTGTGCTTCAAATTCTTCCTTCTTATAGATGGCTCTTTGTGTTGATACCACATTTGGGCAAACACAAATTCCTACAATTCTTCTTTCATCACATGGCATGTGCCCACATAGATGTCTTCTCACACGGGTATATGAACCTGTGTATGTCTTTTTACAATGGGGGCAAACAAATTTTGGTGGTTCCACCCCCTCCACCTCATGCCTGCCTCGTGACATATTTCCACAAGGGTATGGGGTCCTCTTTGGTTTTCTTTTGATTTTCCTCCTCCTCTTCCCCCTCCTCTTCCTCCTCTCCATGGTATGTGCCACTTCCCACTTCTTCATCCTCTCCATCATTTCTCCTCCAGTTTCCAACAACCATCATCAAAATAACAAATGGAACCAACAAAATAAACCATAAACCCATCATCATGGTTGATGCCGGATGGAACTAGAGATTTAACTTGTTGCCTGCAATAGAATGAGGGAGGAACTAGAGATTAACAATGTACATTACTACATTCTAGTGTATAGACTCTAGAGTCTAGAATTTATATTCCAAGGCCAAGCATTCATCATTCATGAATCATGATTGGAATTAGAAATCAAAGGTCAAAAACTTCCAAAATTCTAACACAAAGCAAATGACAAATCAACAAAGAAGATTGTAGAGCCTACCTCTTTGGTCCTGCTCTCTAATGGTTCTCCTCTCCTCTCCTCGGACCTTCTCTCCTCTCCTTCTCTCCTCTCCTCTTCTCTTCTCTTCTCTTGCAAAGTGATAATGAGGTTGGAGAAGAGGGATAAATTCTAACGCAAAGCAAATGACAAATCAACAAAGAAGATTGTAGAGCCTACCTCTTTGGCTCTCACTCTCTAATGGTTCTCCTCTCCTCTCCTCGGACCTTCTCTCCTCTCCTCTCCTCTCCTCTCCTCTTCTCTTGCAAAGTGATAATGAGGTTGGAGAAGAGGGATTTATCCCCCAAAGCCCTCCTCCTTCCCTCCAAACACCCACCGGTGGATCCCATCCCCCTCATTTGTTTCCTCTCTTCCGTGGGCGTCATTTCAAGGTGGGAGTGACGACGGGAGCAACGGGGAGCGTTCAAGGAGCTATCGCTCCCTTATTGCGCCCGGATAGAGCAGGGAGTGTGCTCTGAAAAAACGCTCCGAATCGAGAACGATTCAAGAAGCGCACTTCTGGTTAGCTTTCGCAGCGCTTCCTTGCAGAGTAAGCTTTCAGAGCGGGAGCGAGGGGGGTGCTTCCTTGTAACCTTGAGAGAAACACTAAGAAGATACAATATATTGATGAGAATTGTTCATACGTTACACTATGTTGAATGTTTCACACCTTTAAATAGACTTACCTTGACTCGAGTTACAAAATTGTGGTTGGCATGAAACTGTGGGTTGGAAATGTTGAAAAGTTACCTAGGAAGTGTTTGTCCACCTAGAGTTTCCTTGGGGTGGACAAGGACACTTAAATGTGACTCCTAGTCATTTTGTGCTTTTAATGAAGTGAGATGCACTTTATATTTTTAAAGTGACTTTATTAAAAAGTTAAGTGGGTATTTTTTCCTAAGTTCACATTTAAAAGTTAAGTGAGTGATTAAAAAGAAAAAGGGGTTGCTCAACTTTATTAAATGATATAAGTGCACTAAATGTCATTATGTCATTTAATTATTTTTTAATGGAGCATTTAATGTCAATCCTTGATCTAATCTAATCTTGATTATTAGATTGACAGAGAAGTTACCATGAACAAAAAGGCTAGGGCAAGGCAAAGTTCATTTAGTGTGTTCATCTTTAGGAGAGAATTTTGAAGAGAGAGAAAGAAGAAACGTGAGGGTTTTGAAGAGAATTTATAATCAGGAGAGAGAAAGAAAAACCCAACACAGAAAAAGGAGCAGGGTCAGAAAATGAGGAGTAGGCATAGAAATCTAGAAGCCGCACAGAAATCGAGAAGGGCACATATTTCTAGAAATCGTACAGCAGTACGAAACCGTACAACAATACGGTCTGGCACGAATTTTGAGATATTAGTTTGTACAGTTTTCGAGGTACAGTCTGACATCATTTAATGTGTCTGTACAGTATGGTATTGGCACGAATTTCGAGGACCAAGTACATGAATCTATTGTTGTCTGTACAGTAGGGTTGAGGCACGATTTTCAAGGAGAAAGTTACAGAATTTGAATTCTATTCGTATAGGCAGAATTGACACGAATTTCGAGGCAGCCTTTGGCAGGATTTTCGAGGAGAAAAATTCAGCAGTGGAGTTCAAATTTCGAGACTGAAAATTGATCATTACTGTTGATTTCATTTTTTTGTAATTTTACCGAAGAAAAATAAAATCTCTCACACTCAGAAAATAGGTTTTCCCTTAGGGGTTTTGTCCTGGACCATTGGTAAAAAACAAGTGTTAATTTCATGTGTGTGAATGTCTGAAATTTTTCTGAGCACTTAAATTTTCCAGTCAAAAGAAAATTTCTGAATTGTTTGAAATTGAGAAAAAGTTTCACATGTGTTTCAGTCAAGTTAAATTTTTTATAAAGTTTATGCATTGAAGGGTTGGGCATTAAACAATGCAGAGAAGCCAAAAGGCTTGAAACCGGGTTGGGGAAACTTTGAAAAACTTTCATGGCATCAGAGCTCATCAAAGATTCAGAATTTTAAACATTCAGAAACTGGGGTTTGGAGGAAAAGAAGTCTTGAAAAGCTTGCTTGTGAGTACAGGTTGCAACCATGGTTTTCGATCTTAGAGTGGAAGATAGACTAGATGGGGCTGCAAATTATAGCCCTTGGAAGGCTAGGATTAGCTTGATTCTTGAAGAGAATGTTCAATGAACTATGGGATATAGTTCATGGGACAACAACAAATCCTGTAGTAGTACCTGCTGATGCAACAGATAAGGCATCCTTCATGAAGAAGGATGTGAGGGCAAGAAGAGTCATTCTTTGATGCAGTGAAGGATCATGTGATCCCTCACATTTCAGCCGAAGACCATACTTTTGAGATGTGGACAACTTTTTGACAAATCTTTATCAAAGTTCCAATGGAAACAAGAAGATGGTATTGAGAGGGAAGTTGAAGAGTGTGCGCATGGGTAAAGGTGAAGGCATGGCATCATATCTTACCAAGATAACACAGGTTAGAGATGAGCTAGCAGCTGTTGGAGAGGTGGTTGGTATTCCTGAGATGGTGCGTACAACACTAAATGGAGTGTCACAACAGTGGACCGTATTTGTTCAGACCATTATTGGGAGGGAGAACATACCCACATGGGATCGATTGTGGGATGATCTCACACAGGAGGAGATACAGAGAGCTTCTTATAGGGCAGTTCGTCACATCAGAGAGATGATGAGGAGAATGTTGCTTTAGCAGCGAAGGGCAAGAAGAAGAAGAAGTTCAAGAAGGGTTCCAAGGAGGGAGCCAAACTGCATGAGGGAGAGAAGAAGGACATGAGCAAAGTGAAATGCTTTGCATGTCAGAAGATGGGACACTATGCTGGACAATGTCCTAACAAGAAGAAGAAGAAGCAGCAGATTGCAACTACAATGAAGATTGATGAGTTTACAGTGAGATTTGAGATAGACTTTTCTCTCTTTGCAGGTGTTAGTGTTGAGAGAGCATCTTCTATCACTAGCAGGGATTTTGAGGACCGCATGGAGCATTCCATGATTGTTGGGCATTCGTTGAGTGCCACCACTACTTCCTCCACTTGGTACATTGATAGTGGAGCTTCCAGTCACATGACAGGTGATCGAGACATGTTCATAGAGGTGTCAGAGTCAGACTTGGAGATGGAGGTTGTATTGGGAGATGACACATTGGTGAGAGCAGTTGGGCGAGGGACTGTCCGCTTTGAGAGGGAGTCCATGCGGCCTATGTTTATGAGGGATGTGTTGTATGTCCCTGGGCTGAAGAAGAATCTTGTTTGTTCGTTACACTCCACAACAGAATGGAGTGGCTGAAAGGAAGAACCGTTTCATAGTGGATGCAGCTAGAGCCATGCTGCACGATCAGAGTCTTCCTTTCTTTCTATGGGTAGAGGCCTGTAGTACTGCTATTTATGTTCTCAACAGGAGTCCGCACCGTGCATTGGGGAGTAAAACACCTGAGGAGACATTCATAGGGAAAGTGCCTGAGATAGGTCACTTTCGGATTTTTGGTTGCCTTACATACTCTCATGTCCCTTATGAGAAGAGAACAAAGCTGGAGGCCATAGGTGAACGTGGTATTTTTGTTGGTTATGATGAGACATCGAAGGCTTTTCAGATATACCTTCCTGCACAGAGGAAAGTTGTGGTGAGAAGGGAGGTGAAGTTCGAGGAGGAGAAAGCCTTTAGGAGGTCTCTTGATTCCGAGATGGAGGATCAACAAGGTACTACACAGGTGACAACTCAGATCCGCGAGTCAGAGTTCAGGGTCATCGGTTTCAGGTGTGACTGGGTCACAGGTTACAGGTTCTTCAGTTACAAGGGCTTAGTCCATAGGTACATTTGGTACAAGGACATGTTCACAAATCACAGGTTCATAGATGACAACCTCAGGTGATTCGAGTTCGAGTGGTACAGGTACAAGTTCACTAGGGACAGGTTTTCAAGTTGTTGGTACTTCTTCAGGGAGACATATGTTTGATTAGGAGGTTGAAGAGAGTTTGAGACAGGATGCTTCCTCCAGAAAAAGAAAGCCAAGTTGGCTTAAGGAGTTGATGAAGGAAGCAGAGGAGTCAGTTGGACCGCCTCAGAGGGAGGTCAGGGAGAGCAGGGCATCTGAGAGATTTTCCAGCTATATGGCACAGGTGACTAGCTTGCGTGATATTGTTCCTTATACTTATGAGCAGGCTTCTGCACACCAGGTATGGAGAGATGCCATGATGGAGGAGTACAACTCCATTATGAAGAATGGGGTGTGGGAAGTGGTTTCGAGACCAGAGGGGAAGTCAATTGTGACTTTCAAATAGCTTTACAAGATAAAGCATGTTGCGGATGGTAGTATTGAGAAGTTCAAAGCTCGTTTTGTTTCACGTGGTTTCTCACAGGTCGAGGGAGTTGACTATGTTGAGACATTTGCACCAGTGGCTAGATTTTCTTCGATTAGGGTAGTGATCTCCGTTGTTGCAGAGATGGGTTGGAAGATCCATCAGATGGATGTGAAAACCGCTTTCCTCAACGGTTTTCTATAGGAGGAGGTATATTTGGAGTAGCCATAGGGCTTTGAGGTATGTGAGAGATACACACATGTTTGCAGGCTGAAAAAGACCTTGTATGGTCTGAAGCAAGCCCCTCGGGTTTGGTATTTCAGGATCGACACCTACTTGCTTTCGATTGGGTTTCACAGGAGTGAAGCGGATCCCAACCTATGCTACATTGTGGTTGGTGGTGTTCCACTTATTCTTCTGCTGTATGTTGATGACTTGTTCATTATTGGGGGAGAGCACCTGATTGATGCATGCAAGAAGGATCTTGCTTCAGAGTTCAAGATGACAGACCTTGGACTGATGCATTATTATTTAGGGATGGAGGTTTGGCAGGAGGATGGACATGTTTTCCTAGGTTAAGGAAAATATGTTGCAGATGTTCTGAAGAGATTTTAGATGACAGATTGCAGACCGATGTCGACACCCATGATCACCAACTGGGTGAAGCTTCATGCTTCAGAGGGAGAGTTGGTGGACCCTACCTTATATCGTCAGTTGATTGGTTCGTTGATGTATTTGGTCAACACCAGACTAAATATGAGTTTTGCAGTGAACACTCTAAGTCAGTTCATGGTGGAGCCTAGGAGAGTGCATTGGACTGCTTGCTGCAATACACATCTTGGGGTATCTTGTAGGTACAACTGACTATGGACTGGATTATAGGAGATCTGGTGGAGTGGGGTTGGTTGGCTATACAGATTCAGATTGGACATGTAGTGTTTCGGACCGGAAGAGCACTTCTGGTTGTTGCTTCAGCTTGGGTTCGGCAGTTGTGTCGTGGTTCAGCAGGAAGCAAAAGTCTGTGGCATTGAGTTCTGTTGAGGCTGAATACATGGCAGCCAGTTAGGCCAGTTGTGAGGCCTTGTGGCTTCACAAGTTGATGGTGGATTTGTTTGATATGGCGCTAAGTCCCATAGTTATACAATGTGATAATTAGAGTTGCATCAAGCTCTCTGAGAATCCGGTATTTCATGACAGGTCGAAGCACATTGAGATTAGATATCACTTCATCAGAGATTATGTTCAAAGAGGGGCTGTTCGTTTGCAGTATGTTCCGACAGATGAGCAGGTGGCTGACATTCTCACGAAGGCTTTGGGTAGAGGGAAGCATGTCTACTTTAGAGACAAGTTGGGAGTGGTGAAAAACGCTTTCCTCGGTAAGAGGGAGTGTTGAAAAGTTACCTAGGAAGTGTTTGTCCACCTAGAGTTGCCTTGGAGTGGACAATGACACTTAAATGTGACTCCTAGTCATTTTGTGCTTTTAATGAAGTGAGATGCACTTTATATTTTTAAAATGACTTTATTAAAAAGTTAAGTGGGTATTTTTTCAAAAGTTCACATTTAAAAGTTAATTGAGTGATTAGAAAGAAAAAGGGGTTGCTCAACTTTATTAAATGACATAAGTGCACTAAATGTCATTTAATTATTTATTAATGGAGCATTTAATGCCAACCCTTGATCTAATCTAATCTTGACCGTTAGATTGACAGGGAAGTTACCTTGAACAAAAAGGCTAGGGCAAGGCAAAAGTTCATTCAATGTCTTCATCTTCAGGAGAGAATTTTGAAGAGAGAGAGAGAGAAGAAAAGTGAGGGTTTTGAAGAGAATTCATAACTAGGAGAGAAAGAAAAACTCAGCACAGAAATCGAGGAGCAGGCTCAGAATTTGAGGAGTAGGCATAGAAATCTAGAAGCTGCACAGAAATCGAGAAGGGGACAGATTTCTAGAAATTGTACAGCAGTACGGAACCGTACAACAGTACGGCCTGGAATGAATTTCGAGATATCAGTCTGCACAGTTTTGAGGTATGGTCTGACAGCATTTAATGCATCCGCACAGTACGGTCTTGGCACGAATTTCGAGGAGCAAGTACAGGAATTTATTGCTGTCCGTACAGCAGGGTTGAGGCATGCTTTTCGAGGAGAAAATTACAGAATTTGAATTCTGTCCGTACATGCAGAATGGACATGAATTGCGAGGCAGCCTTTGGCATGATTTTCAAGGAGAAAAATTCAGCAGTGGGGTTTAAATTTCGAGACTGAAAATTGATAAGTACTGCTGATTTCATTTTTTTCTAATTTTCTGAAGAAAAATAAAATCTCTCTCACTCAAAAAACAGGTGTTCCCTTGGGGGTTTTGTCCTGGACCATTGGTAAAAAACAAGCGTGTTAATTTCATGTGTGTGAATGTCTGAAATTTTTCTGAGCATTTAAATTTTCCAGTCAAAAGAAAATTTCTGAATTGTTTGAAATTGAGAAAAAGTTTCACGTGTTTCAGTCAAGTTAAATTTTTTATAAAATTTATGCAGTGAAGGGTTGGGCATTAAACAATGCAGAGAAGCCAAAAGGTTTGAACCCGGGTTGGGGAAACATTCAAAAACTTTCAGGAAACCATAGACCATTTTAAATAGTAGGAACAAGAAATATCACATAATATTTACTAGTGACCAAGTCAATTGCAGCACAACAAGACTCAGTGTTTGACAAAATGTATTTTCTATAAGCTAGATTCCGAAGAACTCTTCAAGGTGGAGTTTGATAAAGACAAATGCCTCACAAGGGACAAAAGAAATATTGCGAGGTAGTGGGAAGGTGGTTTTCACAAGTTTTCATCTACACTAATAGGTTAACAAGACTTGATTGTTAAAGACAACTCCAAAAGTCAACTTTAGTATTAGAGTATTAACCACCTTAACTACTACTTTTGAAGAAATTGAATATGGTTTATATGATTTTTTGCCTTGTTCAATTAGAAATAGGTGAGTGAAGCTTATGCATTAGAGAAAGATTGGGGAAAATTTTGGAAAATAAGGTGCAAACTACTAGGAAGATCACGGCGATTGTGGAGATGACAAGATGCATGCTTAAGGGTTAGATAATGAGAATTGAATTATGGGTGGAAGCAATGCATAAAATAGTTTATCTACTAAATAAACGTCGCTTAAGGGTTAGATAATGAGAATTGAATTATGGGTGGAAGCAATGCATAAAATAGTTTATCTACTAAATAAACGTCCAACAAAAGTAGTAAGAAATATCGCAGCAAAAAGCTGGTGTGGAGTGGTAAGCAACCGTATGCGAGTCATCTTATAGTATTTGGTATAATGTTTATGTTCATGTTACAAATGAAAAAAGACATAAGTTGGAGGATAAAATCAAGAAATATACTTTTATGGGCTATAGCAAAGGGTCTAAGGTAGATAGTCTCTTTACTGTATAAGAAGCTTATAACTATTATTAAGGATACTATAATTTACAAATTACATAACCAAGGAAATTAATGGTAAGTTTGAAGTGTTGACTTATTGAAGACGATGATAATAAGATAAATGAAAAGAATGGTCCAAGCCAAGAAAGCGAACTTCTAGAGTTCAGGTAATAGAGAATCATATAACAACAAAATTAGCAGTGAAAAAACAACATTCATTCCAAAATGGCACTTGAAGATGGTATGGGACTCAACTTTATAAGAACAATGCGAAACCAGGCACACTGTGTAGTAGTTTCAAGATTCAATATTGAAGGTGCTAGAGCATTATATATATATAAATACACACACACATTGTTTTCTTAATTATTCTAGAGAAATATAGTCCATCACTTCCTTGTGTATTTAACGTTGCAAGTGAAGACTTCGATAACTTGCCACACCCTTACATATTTGGCATTCAAGGTGAGGACATTGGTATTTGTGTAGATACATTTTCTATCAAAGAATGATACTAGATTCGAGTCAACTCGGGATTTGATTTGGTCTACCAGTGGAACTTGACTAGACTCTGGACTTGTTTTGGCCCATCAATAAAATTTGACTCGTGACTTGACAAGAGCCTACCAATCAATCTGATAATGACTTGGCATGAAGAAAAATACAAAAATTTAGTGTTTATAGAAGATAATTTTCCTTTTTACATTGAATTTAGCTTATATATGAAAGATCACATTGAATAAAACGCAAAAATAAATTATATGCTCCAACTATATGGCAATATGCTATGATCATTTTATCATACATCAAAATAGCTATGGACAATGGCACAAAGTTATGAACCAAACCGAACAAAGTTCAAATTGTCCAATGTCAAGAGTCAGGACTCAAAATCTGAAATCATATGACAAAATATGATAATACATAATAAATTTAACAGCCTAGGTATGAGCGTCAACAGAAGGCCGTCCTGCCCCTTCCATTGCTTCAATAGTTTGCTCCAATCACATTAATTCATCCTTTGTAAATAATGACTCGTGGGACTCTTGGCCTTGCTCAACAATCAAATCTGATGTTGGATCGACATTATTCATGTCAATGGTAGTAAAATTGATGCCCCATGATGTGCGAAACCAGTATGAAAGATTTTAGAATACAATTTAAAATTTATTCGAAATTATTATGAAAAGTTGAAACTTGAACCAAAAAACATTAACTAAGTTTGTACTTTTTAACTGCTCATATTTAGTTTGAGATTATAATTCACAAACACCAAGTCATTAAAGGTTTTTTGCGTGAAACAGTTATGTTTTTTGGAGTTTATATGCTAAAAAAACCTCCAATTTCTCTCACAACTGGATGTGGAGCAAATCTAGCTCAATATTTGAATAGCAAATATGTTAGTGTAGACTCTAGAGGTGTCTTCACCAAAATACTCATATTAGAATTCAAGATTAAATAGAAAATAAGAAATTCTAGCCTAGTAGCTTGATTGAAGCAGTAGTACATGGAAGCATACCCTTTCTCCCTTTGATTGCCTTTGACATGGAAATCAATCCATTTACAGCCATGAACTACTGAAGTTGGGAAATGTAAGGCATTATCACGCCCAAAATACTGCTCAATACAACTATAGAAGTCCCTGGGTTTGGAAAATACCCGGTAGCATGTATATTGTAATGCTGGGTTTGGAAAGTACCCAGTAGTATGTACATTGTAAAGGCATATGTGTGAAAATTCCAAACCCAAGGTGATTGCTGTCCTTAAGTTCTCAACTAAACAAGACTGTTATTTACTATGTTGCCAGGAAATGTGGGTACGGGGACGGGTACTGGTACGGGTACGACACTTTTTGAAACAGGGTACTTCGGTATGTCGGGGGTACTATATATATAATTATTAATAATATATATATAATATATATTAAAAATAAAACTGAAACATGTCACAGTCACATGACTCACATGATACATCATGATCCAATGAACCATACATGCACATTGCATATTCACTTTCAGATTTTGTCATTGATTCATTGAACAATGAAAATTCACAATTCACATTGAAAATTCAAAACATTCAAACATAAATTAAAATAAGTTATAATATATTAATGACAAATGTATGTCCATGACTCCTTGAGTCCTTTCAACATTGTCAAACTACATTCAAAATTTGCCTAATGGCATTTTTTAGTCATGAAATAGAAAGATCAAAACAGTGAAACTGAACAATGAACAAAATAGTAAATTTGGCTTCTTCAAGCCATGTCATCAACAACTATATGACTAGTCTACAATAATTTTGTAGTATGATTAGGAGGTAAAACAATATCACATTGGCCATTTTACAACCAACAATTAGCAGCCTTGAAAAAGATAGGAAAAGTTTTTTCAATTGCATATGAAGTTAAGGTATAAACAATTGCACTAAAAGAATGCTACGTCAGTCCTCTCTATGTTGAATCATTTGTAGCTACTTCATTTCTAAAAGAATCTTCAAAAAACTTAAAATAGCTATCATATTTTGTTATTCAAAGTAATTTAATATGCTCTATGGCAAAACTTCTGATTTATTGTAAAATTCCATCTCTAAAAATCTGAAGGAACATAGTCATTTTCACAATAGAAAATGTACTATTAATCACCAGAAGCATTAAGTCAATTTGTATATACAGCACCCACGTCAATATTGTTGATGCCTGCTGACAGTGTATAGTCATGGGTCTTCATGTGGAGAAGAAGTTCAAGATTTTGCTGCTATAGATGAAATGATTCATGGGAAGAGTGTAACCAGTAGTTTCCAGGCTGCCATAAATTGAAATATCAATGTGGTAAAATCTTCACTCTTATATTGTGCTTACATACTTCCATTGGGCGCATTGGGAAGAATAAAGCTACTACAGGATTTGTTATACCAGAGTCTACTTCTTCATCCATTGATTGTCAGTCCCAGCACATTCTAAGGTTGCTATATTACTGTCATAACTCTGTATTGTGAGTCAAATAACTCTCATTTCCAGATCTGAATATTTAAGTAAAAGATGAAGTTTTCCCAATAGTCATCTACAGCACATTTCA
>LPNX010270101.1:429960-509430 GCA_001517045.1 Pseudotsuga menziesii
CCATACCTAAAATCGAGGTACGCCGTACCATTTTCACCAAACGTATCCAATTTTTATTTATGAAGTACCTGGTACGGCAACACTGTTCATGGTACGTGAGGGTACATCTGGGTATGTACCATTGCTGTACCCAAGTACCCGGTACGTGTACCTGACCCCTGGGTATGGGTACCTATGCAACACAGGTTATTTAATTGCAGAAATACAATTTCTTCACATAGCAACAATCACACAAATAGCTTGAAAGTAACTAGCAGAAGCGTAAAACCATTACACAAAATACACACGATTTTTTCCTTAAAAATCAGTTTATCATTAATTTAATCAAAGTTTACAAGGCAACATCCACAGATGATATAAAAGAGCAGCTGCACTGTAAACAGAGACACCTGAAACTTGAGGTTTAAAGCCTGCTGAAGAGAAATTGCCTTCACAGAAATTGAGGAACTGTATTCTTGTATGAATTGTACTATCTGTCTGTATGTTAATGTCTTCACAAATCTGCTGGTTGATTCTCTTCCTGCAGATCTGGTTTTTTCTTCTGGTCAAAATAAACTCTCTATCTTGATCTGCCTTTTTACTTGAGCTGAAAAACTAATCTACCAAAACCCTAATCTCTTAGTGAGATGTACGGTTGAGTTGGTCTAAATCACTGATGTATAAAAATACACTTTATTTGACTCAACAGCTAAATATAAGACTTCCCCTTTATTCTTTAAGCGAATTACAAAATAGATTTAACTCGAACTACTTCGAGCACATTCACACTTCACACTATACCTGTGTGGAAGTTCCTGTCCGAGCTATATTCTTCAAAATATGGAGTTGATTGGTCCACGTGTTGTCAATGGTTTCCTGTAGGGGTACATATTTGTCCTCATTGCTTCCGTAGGTGGCTCAAATGGTCTCCTTGGTCCTATCCATGGCCTCATAAAGGTGTAGCTCATTGTGGGTTTTCTACCATCTACCATTCGAAGGACTCTTATGAGTGGCTCTGAAACTGTGATCACTTCCTCGATATCCCTCCAAAATACTCTTACTATAACAAAGAGACACAATCTGCATACCAGTAGTTATCTTTGAATACTTGGACTCCATCCATTCACGAGTCACAAACATCCTCTTCAAACCGAGTTTTTGTTTAACAGTACAATGCAAGGCTATGAAGCTAGTGGTTTGTCACCTTGCCTTTAGTTTGAACCTTCGTCATGATAAGTACCTTCAACCTTGGTATGATTATAAATATATATTATTATAGATTTAGCCCTCTCTACAATTTATTGGACTCAAAAAAGTTAAGACAGTATCCTCTAATAGGAGGCCTATGCAATGGGCGTTGTGCAGAAAATGGTGGGTGTCACTCTATAACGATTATCCAATAGTGATGACTTGCATTACATATTCGTTCCCCACTTCTAGAATCACTGAATCAAACAATTCACAAAGAAGCTCAACAATTTTTACCTGGTTAGTTGCATCAACAAATTTGAACATGGTGCCTTGGGGCAAGAGACTAGGAGATTAAGTAGGGCCTTGTTTCTCCTGATGGTCCACCCATTTGACATGATAGTGCAATCGATTTTTTTCCATGAATCTTGAATACCTTGCATGCCTTGAACTGCATTGGACAAAAAGGGGCTTTGAAGCTTAGGTCAACAATGACAATAGCATTAATCGTGGCTTGCGAATATGGGCTTCTCACCAGATAGAAAGGGATGGCTGGATGATATTCTCAATTTTTTAATGCCTTACTAGTTTGATCATGAACACTGGTGTTGGGTGCGCAAATGGTTTGGGTTCTGGTGTTAGAATTATTTTACTGATAATGGTCATATGTTAAGTTGTGCGCTATTAATATAATAAAGTGACTTATGATAATTAAGTCACGTGACTTTAATAAAGTCAAGTTAGTTTATAACTTAATATACTTTAGTGGTTTTACGGGTTTTGGTACAGGACATTGTCTCCCCTACAATATATGTATTGACATCCACCATATTGAATAATGAATCGAGTTTATGTTTCTTTCTATTATATTGTGGCTTACATTTATTGTCTATGTACTTGTTTGGTTTTCTGATAAGCTATCAGAGCCACAGTGAGGAGAGGCCGAGGAGAGAGCAGGAGAAGGACCTAGGGACTCCATTGATCATAGATGAACTGAGGGATTGCTCACACACAAATTGGATAGAAGAGGGCAAGCCAACCAAAAACAAAGACAAGTGTGGATTATTTATTGAAATATCAGTATATATAATCCAAGCGAAAGTGATTTATTTCTTGAAAAATCATTATTTTTATGTGCCTGAAGATTCCAACCTCAGAAAAAAATTTAATATGTGAGAACTTGTAGAGAGAGACAAGAATGCGCAGTTGAGGTGTTGTAAATCATTGTGACAATTGATATCCAGCTGATCCTGTAGCAGGCCAGAATTAGCAATGTCACAAGTGGAAGTTTGCCATTCTTTTTCTAAAATTTAAATTGCAATTTTGTCTCAAGATTTACCTGAAGGATTTGTTTTTTGTTCTGTTGAACAGGTGCATGGCATCAATGAATGCCCAGGTTTTCCGAAAAGATGATGAACTAATCTGGTGTATGTGTCCTTAAACAAATGTCGCGAAGATTGCATAGCCATCCCGTCTAACCACACAAGTCCAGTGTTGACTAATGTTAACTACTTGTAGCAAGGGTTTGCTTGCAAACCTCTCTCCATCCATTTTGAAAAGAACAAAAGCATGTAAAGCTAAAGGAAACATAAAATTCCCTCCGTGTGAATTTTTTCTCCAATAAACTGTCTGTTCACTTCAAATCTCAATTGTGAGCTTCTGAATCCTCAATACACAAGTCTCCAAACGTTGAAATGGCTACCATGGATACTCCAGAAACCAAATGATGTTTGTAGATCGCTTGTTGGTTTGTTTGTGTGCTCAATAGACCAATTACAGATCTTCTTGCCTCCAAAATATGTGTAATAAATGAAAAAATGTGGGTTGGGAGGTGGTTGTTTGTCAGCTTAGGGTTTTGTTTTGGGGTTTAATTATCATTTGTTTTTTGGGTGTGTTAGCCATGTTGGTCCCATGAGGGCCTACTCTTGGTTGAGTTGGTGCCAGAACGGGTCCATTGCAGGCTTGTTTTTGTGCCTGCTGGGACCCAACAAGCTACAGAAACACCCAGACGTTCCCTGAACACACTTTTTGACCGGGAACATTCCCATGTTCCCAATTCCCTTCCCTTCCCTTCCAAAAGGGAACATTCCCCAACCATTCCAAAGTTTCCTGGGATGTGGGAACATGTTCCCATGCAACTATGGTAAAATGCGGCCATCCCTTGTCGTTTGCTGATGCTTTATTAAAATTTAAGCATCTTTTTTGCTTCTGCTGAAAGGAGGTTGGTGCAACCATTCTCTGCTTATTTAGGTAGATTGGTGGTGGGCCTGGTGGCCTTTCATGGATTCATGCGATAGTTCTTTTAGAGTAATCCCCACTTTGGAGCCGAATAAACAAAAATAAGGAGCAGAAACTTCCTTATGTTGCAATGTAGTGCATTATGTGCTTGATTAACCTAGAAGTAACAAGCTGTGAGTGAAGATGGCAAACTTCCACTTGTGACATTGCTCTTGCTGTTTCCATCATTATCTAAAAACTCATTCCTGCATGATTATCTTTAGTACTTTACACCTTGTTTGTGTGTGTTAGGAAGGGACACTATTGTGTTTTTGGTGTAGACAAAGAAGAAATTCAGGTTTCTCCTACATCATTTTTCTGCACAGGTCCTCGTGAGTAGTTAAGATTGAATTTCCATAGCTGGTTTGTTAATCTAAAGAGTTTTCCTATCAATTAGTGGCAATTCTATCTGTATCTTCTTCCTCTGACATGTATGGATTTCATCTGGGTTTGCAGGAAGTGGTCAACCCCAAGTCAAAAGATGAAGGCCTGTCCAAAGAGCCAGGAAATTCATCTGGTACTAATGATTGCAGTGTAGAAGGCGTAAAGACAATTAAACAAGATCCAGAGAAAGAACTTCCTATAACAACAATGGAAGAGGAGCCAAAAGATGAAAAAGGAGATGAAACAAACAAGGATGAAATTGAGCAAAACGACAATAAAGACAAGATGCTCAGAAAGACTGACAAGCTGTTACGTTGTCCTCGCTGTGACAGTTCAGGCACGAAGTTCTGCTATTACAACAATTACAATGTGAATCAGCCCAGGCATTTTTGCAAAGATTGCCAGAGATACTGGACTGTTGGAGGAACTATGAGAAATGTTCCTGTAGGTGCTGGACGACGCAAGAACAAGCATTCAGGTACACATTATTGGCATACAATGAAGTCTGATGGCCTTACACCAGCTAGAGCTGGTGCCTTTGATGCTGCCCACCATTCAGGTTACCCCCAATGCACTTTCTTCTTCTGCAAGTGCTACATGCTGGATTTCATGTGGTGGTCGTTGAACTTTTCATATGCTTAAAATCTGCATTCTTCATTGGAAGTAAAGTGCATCTTTCACTTCATTCTTTCTTCTGTAGTTCATTCTTTCTTCTGTAGTTCCCAAGTGTGATTGGTTGAATTTGCTTTCACAGAGAAACAGTTTATTTGCCAGCCATTGCCTATTTTTCCGTGGATTTTTCACTTGGTTATTCTTGATAGATATGGACAAGTTTTTGCATCCAGATAGAACAATAGTCTGCCATCTGTTGTAAAGTTTGGTGCATCTGTGATTGAAATGGTTTATCAGAACTATGAAGTGTACTGAAATTTCTATCTTAATTAGGTTTTTTCTTCATTTATACTTGTTTTGGATGGGCCGACGCTTTCTTTCCTTGCACTTCCTGTGCTGAACAGATGCAAAGACCAATATAGAGCCTGAACCTACTCATGCTTTACTTTAAACTACCCAGTAAATCCTGTGTTGTGTGACTGGCTAACTGGATATATTTTTCCTTTTTAAATTGGTAGTTTTCTAGAAACTATCTTGGTTCACTGATGATTTTTTGTGCCATTTTTGGATCATATGTATCAGAGTCTTAATGTTTTTATCTGGGTGCATGGCAAGGGAGTTTTCTTATTTTTTAGATTCATCTTTTTATATAATTAGACAGAATTAATCCTTTGAGATTATATTCTTTAGCAAGATGGGAGATGCACATGACCGTATTTCTCATTATATCAGAATGCACAAAGTGATGTCATCTATCTGGAGCAGTTTAGTCTGGTTTGAGGGAGCAGGTTTTAAACATCAGTTTTAACCTGGAGTTTATAGGTCAGAGTTCATTCTCCATTTTACCACCTATGATATAGGCTAAATCGTGTATGCTTTGCCACTTGGATAATTTGAGGCCTTTAATCGAATCAATGTGAATAATTAATTGACACCATGGTACAAAAACCAAACTTTTATCTCTTTTCATGGTTACATTATATGTTCGATTTTTGTACCTTTTGGTTAGCATAAACCCCTGCTGAGTTTTATGCAATACGAGCTTTATCAAACTCATAGATTTGGTTATGCGACAAAGTTCTTGAGGGGCCGTATAGTTTCATTACTGGAGCCATTATCTAGCAATTTGGAAGAGTAAAATCTTTCTACAAGAATTTGCTGTCCAAATTGTGGATTTGTTAGTTAAATGAATTTCAGCTCATGCAGACTTTGTTACAAAAGGGCATTGTTATGAGTTTTTGTTGTGTTCAAGCATGGACTGATGAAAGACATAGCTCACAGTTAAACCCCATTTTTGTTTATGCTCTTCTATTTTCCCTGTTGTATATTGGCGTGAACCGGCAAAAAACACAACTCAGGATCGGTAAAGTTGACTAGCTCAGTTAAGTGGAGGGATAAACAAATGGTTCTTTCAGTGTTCAAGTTATTATGGGCAAGATCATGCCTCTCTTTGCACGATATATATTATCTTGAGTAGTAATTTTTATGGTTTCTGCATCAGAAACTATAAAAAAATAAGTAATCTCTTTCGCATTCATACTTTAAAGAGCAGAACTACTTTGGACTCTGGAGAGCATATCTGGATGTCAGAAGGTTAACTATGAATGATAATTCATCTCATTCACTTTTGTACTTTGGAGAGCATATTTGGCGATCAGAAGGTTTTGATATAGCTCATTCACAGGACTTTAATATTGCTTCAAGATTTTTGGCCTGAAGTATATGTGCTTGACATGTGTTCGCTACATTTTACTAATTTCTTAGCCAAGACCCCTGTTCAGGAATTTTGATTATTGTCGTAGTGATCTTGGCTTTATGCTTTGATACATAGTTACCAAACACAGTTGTATTGGGGCATGGGTTATGGAAATATGATCTAGATATGGAATCTGGATACAGCTGTATTTGACACAACATACAGATGTGTTCTCTACATTTTACTAATTTCTTAGCCAAGACCCCTGTTCAGGAATTTTGATTCTTGTCATAGTGATCTTGGCTTTATGCTTTGATACATAGTTACCAAACACAGTTGTATTGGGGCATGGGTTATGGAAATATGATCTAGATATGGAATCTGGATACAGCTGTATTTGACACAACATACAGATATGAAAATTCGTTGATGGGAAAAAAATGCTGCTGTTGAGAGTTTGTATGCTGGCAGAAAAATTACGTTTATGTTGTCAGGTAAAGACAGGCACCTGCCTCAGTCTGCTAGAAATATGCTGTTGTATGGTGTTGGTGTCAGTCTGCTAGAAATGTGCTGCTGTATATGGTGTTGGGGTCAATCTGCTAATCCCTTATGTGCAATTCAATGTATCTTTATGCACACTTCTGAACTCCTCTCTGTCTACCTGGAAGGTTTTTCTGGTCTGCTGTGAACCTCTGCATTTTCTCTCTGCTGTTGCTGCGGTCAGAAGAATTCACTGCCGACACAGATATTTCTTTGGCCACACCCTTAAAAAACTAATTCACAATGCCTAAAGTTATACTTCGACTTTTAAAATTTATTTTCATTTTCTAAATTTGCCATCTTATTAACCAAGCCAAACACAATCGTATTTTGATAAAATATAATTCACAATGTCTAAAGTTTAAGCTTTCGCTTAAAACAATATTTTCTTTATTTTAGTAAAAAACATCCTTCTCATTTAATAACACAGTCATCTATCTTTGGCCTTGGAAAAATGTTAATTCACAATCCCTAAAGTTTTGAAAGTTTTGCACGTTTTTGTATATGTGAGATGTATACTCCCATAATTTGCAGGATTTGATTTTCTCAATGATGTATTTTTTTCCTATCTTTGTTGTATTTGTATCCATATCCGTATCTGGTAACTATGCTTTGATATTAGTTTACAATATTTTGCATGCCCATGTTTAATAAGATGACTGCTAAAATTGTACTGTCAGGACTAATTCAAGCAGTTCGTTGGTGAAGTTGGATGAATATTGGGAAGTAACTATGTTGTTGAGATTTTAGTTTGGGTTGGGCATCATTCACCATTACAGGAATACCAGCATAGATCCATCTTAAATTTGGATCTATCAAGCACTGAGAGGTATAAAATTTCTTGGTTAAAATTTTTACCTAATGTGTAAAAAATTTAAGATATAAAAGTTTACACCTCAAAAATTTTTATATAGATTTGGGCTTAAGATGGATCTATGCTGGTTTTAGTATTTTGATTTTTATGTAAAATTTAAAATTAAGTAGAAATAATAAAATATGCTGCTGAATAGCTTTATTTAATTTTTTATTGTTGCCATGTCAACGTTACCCACATTATGTGACAACATCTCCACCATACTGACATGTAGAGCACCTCGCTACTCTTGATGCAAACAGTAAGCGTTTCATTTTATTAGAACTTGCACTTGAGGCTTGTTCCTCTTCTCCCACATTGATTTTCTGCCATGTTCTTGAAAGGCTCAACTTGAGTAATAACTTTTCAATATTAACAGGCAGTCTCAATGTAATGTCAATCGCTGTCTTTATCTGTTTATTTGTAACCTTGAAAGTGACCTTGTTTTTCTTAGCCTATATGAATAGAAGCCACAGGGTTATTTTTTGTGTTAATTTTGGCTGTTTCCTCCTTTAGCTTTATTGAATCTGTTGTGATTGTTTGTTTTCATTTTTGGCATTTTCCAGTTTGTATCTATTTTTGAAGATAAGCAATCTAAAGCATAAAGTTACAAGACTGGACAGGCATAGCTCATTTTCAGTATCTTAAATCAATGCACACTTTATAGTTTCCTTTAATTAATGGCAGGATTCAATGAACAATGAACAGGGTATCTACTATCAATAATATACCAGTTTTTTCACTCTGGTTTTTGACATGTTCATATTCAGGTTTGTCGTAAAAGATATGAGATAGTACTCCATACAAAACATTAAAAATTGATGAATAATGCCAGATAACTGTTCTTCATCATTGTTTAATTGGCTGCCAAGCATTTCTATGTTGCCAACATTATATCGTTCTTGTCAAGGAGTATCCTTCAATCTAGATGTTTAGACTGTAGATTTTCATTCAGTTGTTCCTAAAATTTATGATTTTTAAAAATTTTGCAAATATATTCCATCCCCCCCCCCCCCCCCCCCCCTCCGAAATAAAAACATTATATTGATGTTTCAGAGTTTGAAATCAGATATACATTTTCTGTCCAAACAGGATTCCTTCAAAAAGAAAACTGACCCTCTTAGTCTTTGCAAACATTTTACGTAAGAAACGAATTAGGGTTGGCAAACACTCTAAGAAGATTTTTGGACCATGCAAAAGACTAGACGGATCCGAGAAACAATAAAGGGGTTTATTCAATCCCATGTGATTGTGGTAAAGTGTACATTGGAGAGACCTGTCGCTCAATCCACACAAGACTAAAAGTGCCTAGTACAGACATCATACATGGCAGAACAAAAAAGCTGGCACTAGCGGAACACTCTATTACCTCCAAACGCCATGTTTGTATTGAGAAAGCAGAGTTATTGCTTGCATGGATCACTATACAAAGAGACGTGCCCGTGAAGCTATAGAGATAGAGAAGCACCCAAATAATCTAAATCGTGATGATGGCTGGAACTTGAGTAGATCATGGGCTCCAATTATTAATCAGATTAAAAAAGTCTAATAATATTAAGATATTAATAAAACAATAAAATCATTTTATCTCATCAATATTTAAAATTAGTTAATTATCCCATCATTATAATTGAATTAAATTAAAAATTTTCTTAACAATTATAATTAATTAATTATCTCTCATCATTTTAGTCATTACCTATCATATTTATTAAAATTTAAACCCATTAATAATCATAAGATATTTCCTCATAATTTTTATAGAAATTATTGAAAGCTTAAAATATTGACATTCTAAGCTTAAAAAATAAATATCACGTTAATAATTTAAATTAATTAATTTTCCCTTCATTGGTGTTCTAGTCTTTGAAATTAATTATCTCTTTAATAATTAAATTTAATACTTCCTTAATTTAAATAAATTATAATTCTCCTTAAAAACAATTAAATTAAATTAATTTTTCTTATCATATTAATCATCACTTATCCTATTTGTTGAGCTCATTGTTAGTCATAAAAATTTAAAAAGTTAAATAGATTTTCTAGAAATAATATAATAATTGTAAACTTAAAATATTAACAAACAAAGCTTAAAATGTTGAAATCATTAATAGGTTAAAGTCTCCTTTAGCAAGCTGACATATAGCTGTCCTGGATAACCTTAAGAATTTAATATTAATTGAGCAATTTTTGGGTCAGTGAGTTTGTGGGATTCTTCAGTATCTCCTCCTGAATAAGGGATGCGCTATTCAGCTCGAAATGTCGAGATTTCTGTAAATCTAAACACAGGGTCTCCATCAATCTTTATGAAATGCTTACCTGTGAGAACACCAATGAAGTCATATTACAGTATTGCAAGATTGAATACAAAAGCTTTTCTAAATCTTGCCTAGCTGAAAAAAATTCTTAGCCTCCCATAAATCCAGATGACATGATAAACTTCGAACAGACTCTAAATATAAACAGAATTAGTAAAAGCGAGATTATGAAGCTGGTAGGAGAGTGCCTCCCCTGAAGACTTGTTCAGTAAAGGTACCTTCTTGCAAAAGTAGAACATCCTTGGATAAGTTGTCAGCTTTACTGTTGAATTCTATGTATATCTAAGTCACGTGGTTCAGGTTTGAGTTTGAGTTCAGCAACCATTTGATTCGATGAGGTTCAGAGGAGATTCAGCTTTAGATTCCTCTCTCTCTCTCTCTCTCTCCTTATAAAGTTATTAACTTTGAAATGGAATATACTACAAAATAATAAAAAATCAACATCAATGCAGTGTAAGAAATATATGATGTAAGCAATCTGATACATCTTCCAAAGATCTAGAAAGAAATTTGAATGAGCTTAGAACATGGACATGAATTAATTTTTGTTGGTGATGAGCAGGTGTTGATTTTACACAAAATATTTGCGAATGTGATGAATCTGCAAGTTTTGAAATTCTATACATACAAATACTGAAGAGGTACAATAGTTAGACATAAAACTGCATTCACACATAGACGAAACCTTTCTTCATGCTATCTGGAATCATCAATATTTGGGTTGATTCTAAATATGGCGGCCTCTTTTTAGTGTGGAATTGCTTGAACCAACAGGGTGTTTAAGGGGGTTTCTGAAGTTTATTGTTGCTCCGAAAGTGCTTACAGTCTTTTACTCCACACTGAATGACCGCACAGTCCACTTGAGCAACTGAAGTTGAAACGTGAAGGCTGAAGCAGTGTAACACCTTCAGTTTCAGTTGCTGGAGAGTCGAGACTGGAAGTTGGACTTGGTAGCACGGACACTAAACTCAAAATGCATCAAATTGAACTCTCCCAGCGACAAGCAACAGCAACCGGGGTTTCATGTTTAAACAGTCAGGTGGCTTGCATTTGCATATGATATTTTGTGGGAAAAGAGACTGGGCTGGGGGAGGGGGTGAGGTAGGTTAGTCTAGGTGTTTTTTTTTTTAAATTTACAAATTACTAATGATACTCAAATCGAACCCCTAGCTGAATTTTTCATAAATTCACCAAAAAATTGTCTTTGAGATTCAAATTCAATTAGGGATTGAATTTATTCTGATTCACGAAGGAATCTCAACATGCAAGTCTGTCTACAGGAACAACTGGAAGAGGAGCTGGACTGTGTAATACACTGTTGTTTGGAGGAGGGCACATGTTATCGGGATCTGGATGATATCATCTTACTGCTGGTATGGGACTAGTGCTGGCAATGTCATTGGGGTCTCATAGAAGTGGAGGTGGTCCTTCGAGTCTGCATAGATCTGGGGTTGGAAACAGGGTCACCATTTGTTTGCCTCTTGGTGCCCCTAGTAGATGGGAGCACTGTGAAAAAGGAAGTGATCCATTGGGTGGACGATGGTCCAAGATGTGATTGTGGCTAGAGGATGATGGAGCGGAGCCGAAGAACCTCTTGCGACTATAAGGCCAAACATCTTTAGTTGGGGTACTTGAAGACATTGACTAGAGTTTGAAGCTCCTTGACGAGAAGCTCCTGGAAAAGACAGTGGAACCACCCTTGGATTTTCTAGTAAATGGGGCAACAAAATATGAAGTGCTCCACATTCTCAACTTCCCAAAGATGGGACACTTGGCAGATCTTGTTAGATTGGCATATTTGGTGATCCATCTCCGCCTTAAGTCTATGAGAGCCCACCTAGAACAGGCCCAGGGGGATATGAAGAGCATGTACCTAGTGGCAGAGTGTCTCTTATGGGGGCCAAACAATGAGCATGTCTCCAAGATCCATGAAGTGCTCACCATAGAAGGCCATCTTCGACATAACTCGCCTTGAGGGTTAATCCTGGTGACCTGCTTAAATTGACTGTAGACATCATTTGAGATGTTCCTGTTCATCTCTTGCTTGGTAGGTAAGAAGTCAATGGGATGTTGACCCATAGACAAAAGTAATGTGAGGTGTCAATAAAAAGCACTGGTCTAGCCCCACAGAACCTTGGGTCCCCTTGGCATGCCCTATCGAGAATTCCCTAGGGCTTCTCTTTGTCAATGCTTGGTATTTGTAAAATCATTGGGATTTTTGTCTTTAGTGGATTCTTATTTCCTTCATAAGCCATTTTGATTTTCTATTCTATTTGCAAAGTCTTCATAGGAAATTTTTTAAATATCATAAGATTCCTAGCCATCTAGATACCATCTATACACATACAAGGTAGGGCCCTATGAACATTCATAGTTGTCTCTAATCCATTCTAGAGACTCCTAAATTCCCATTTTCCCATTTCACCTTGATGCTCATTTGCAAATATATAATCTATAAATACATATTTTAATATTTTATATACGTGTATATTTTAACACCCACATCCTAAATCTCAGATGACTACCACACTCGCTCCCAGTCCTTCTAGAGATTTCGATATGCACCCACAAATTGTATAACCGTGCTTCTTACTAAGCCATTAAATTACACTTGAACCCATACTAAATGAGAAACCTATAATATATTTTCTTTCAAGTATGTGACATGCTCAATTTAAATGTATGCACCCAACCAACTTGGGGTTTATTTCCGGAATCTTTATTGTCGCCCACTTGAAGATTCAACCTAGCTAAAAACAATACTGTTCCAAGGCTTCAACACACAATATCTTTCTTAAAGTTTCCCACAAGTTTGTTATTTTGACATTGTGTTTGAAACAAATTTGGCAACCAATATATAAAGAAACAAACCTAGAATATTAGTGCATTTGTGATGGGCTAGGATAATAGGCTAGTTTTTGGGTTAGTATGTATGTGGCTAGCAAGTAGGTAGTTTAGTATAGTTTTTTTCTTGTATCTTTTTTTCCTAAAATTATTTTAATGCTGAAATGTTGTTAATTTGGACAAATTTACCTGAACATCCATGGGATAGTCGAGATGTTTGGGCATGGTATTCAGGATGTCCCCTAAACGTGCTTAAATATGTAACATCCTTGGGACAATCAAGAGATGTCTAGCCATGGCATTCTAGCCATCCCTTAGATGTCCCTTATATATGGGGAAACATTCTTGAGTCTGTGGTGTAGGGTTTTCCCTAGAACATCCACAGGAGAAAGGGTATATTTTTTCGTCCTTTGGGGAGGGAGAAATGTTTAGGACGCGTCTTATGAAAATCAAGAAACCCTAGTGCGAGTTAGTTGTTGAACAAATGAGAGCTTAATAATAGAATGGACGATATTATTATGAGACAGTATAATGCAATATTACAATGAGGATCCTCGCTCTTATAAAGAGCTCGAGAGACCAAAACCCTAATTAACTAAAACCCTATTATGTAAATCCTAATTATTTATTAAATGACTTTATTACATATGTAGCCTTATATCTTAACACCCACCCATAAGGCATACATTGCTGAAAGATAAACAACTAAAATCAAATACATATACTTGAATGAAAACACATAAACTGATAACTATACATTAGTAAACATTTGTTGGAAGCTTCTTCTTTGAACTAGTTATTGGACTAGATTGAGCTCCATCAAGTTGCCTCGTAACCGTCATAAAGGTGTAGCTCCTGAGTTGAATTCTCAAGTTCCAGGATAACACCTCCTCGAATTCTCGAATCATGAATCTTTTGAATCAATTACTGGACAACAATCCACATGTATTTCACATAACCTCACTACTAGACTGCAATCCACATACATGTCTTAACCAATGAGGGATCATTCCCTAGATCCACAACTACTAAACTAATTGGGCAACCATCCATACTGAGCTATTAATTGATCCCTTCATGTCTTCAAAGCACGAGCTTCTTAAATGGTTAAAAGGCCTTTTCTTCAATAGTTTCTTAACCACTGTTGGCATTAGGTGGTTCTTTAATAATAACTGCGTTAGCTATATGTTGTCTGTCTTTGACCTTTCCGTTAATAATGTTACTGGGCCATTGTCTATAGTTCCAAGCTGTATGACCCTACTTCTTGCAATAGTGACACCTATTTCTTCTTTGTCTTTTTTTGATCTATAGTGATTGTTTCTTGCACAAAATGCAAGTTTTGGTGAAGTATCTCCTTCTATATCATCTGAAGTAGTTATCATTTTTTATGCTAGCCATTTTGCAATCATTTCATCCTGGCTTTGTGAAGGTAGCTGACTTAGGTTCAAGATAACGATACTGTACTTAGGTGACAAACTGTTTAGGAGAATAGCCTTGGCATTCTTTGCATCAACTGCCGCCTTGACTTCTGTAAGCTGTCTGATAATATATCTTAAATATTTGACGTGGTTGTCTGATACTATATCTTAAATTGTTGACATGGTTGTTTGTAAGCTGTCTGATAATATATCTTAAATTGTTGACGTGGCTTGACATGGTGGCTTCCACTAGCATCTTAAAGCCGAACAACTGTAATTTTAGGGAAAATTTTGTATTCACCGCTTGTGCCCCAATTAATTTATTTAGATTGTTCCATATATCCTTTGAAGATTTATCCAGATCTACATGATGTAGCTTTGAATTTGAGAGGTCAAGGCCAATAATGGCTTTTGACTTATCATTGCTGCTTTGCCATCCTATTAATTTATTTGGATCCTTAGGTGTTGTTTTCATTCCTTTGACAATACCCCAAATATTCTTATTCATTAACTGCATCTAGATATTCATTTTCCACAAGTGGAAATTAAATCCAAAGTATTTCTCTAATGGCATCTCCATGGCGGATCAATTTTGATATCTTTGATTGTTAAAAATAATTATTGTTGGAAAATAACAATTTAAAAAATAAAACAAAAATAAAGTGCTAGAAAATTACCAATGTACTTGATCATACGAGTTGTATGGATCCAATTCTCTTGTATCCTCTCTTTAAAAAAAACGCGGTGAAAAATAAATGACAGTTGGTTAGGATCAATTGTATAGAATTGTGGCATGATTAAAAAAGGCGTGTTTAAAATAGGTGGCGATAGTTATAAAAGACAATGGGAACATGGTGGCTTTAAATGGCAACGACTTCGACAACTCGATTCTATGGCAGTTGCAACACGTTAATACGACAAACTTCCTAGTCGTGGATCTATTTCTTGGTGGAAAATGATTGTGAGTAGGTTGATTCGTTGGTTGGTGGCTCAACAATTCGTGAGATTGAATGATGGCGATGGCTCAGGGAAACGAATCGAAATGACAACTACAGTAGTGACGAGCAATTGAAAAAGAAATCACTGTAAACTTCATGGTGGCTAGTGGTTAAATGATTTTACAACAACTCAATAGTAGTGACTAGTGCAAATTCGATCGATTGCTTCTGCTACAATTTTTCCTTACATAGGTGAGAACACAATTTTGCCTCAATCGTTTCACCTCTTATCTTGACTTTCTTGGCCTCTAATCTTCTACTCTGACATTCTCGGCCTCTGATCTTCTACTTCGATATGAAAATCGAGAAACACTAGAGTGGGTTAATTATTGAACACATGAAAGCTCAGTAATAGAATGAACAATATTATTATGAGATCGCACGGTGCAACATTACAATGAGGGTTCTCGCTCTTATAAAGAGCTTAAGAGATCAACACCCTAATATGTAATCTCTAGTTATTTAACCTAAGTCACTTATGTGACTATTACAAATGTAGCCTGATATCTTAACAATGTCCCCTAGGGGTAGAGATTTGTCTCTAGTGCAAATATAGACTATTGCCAGTCATGATGTCTATCTGAAAATAATTGCCTATTTGTTTGGATTGTAACTATTTGTTGTGGCTAGAGGTGTGGAAAAGTAGTTATAACTTATTAGCGTTGTGGCCATATCTATCCCCAAACTTTTGGCACTAATTCTATGAAAAGGAAAATGAATGTATTTTTATATGCATATTGATCAGGATCTTTTTAATCATCGACTTATCATTGGATTGCTTAATTAAAAGAGCATGAATAAATAAATGTGCACATAAATGAAGGAACACATAAAAGAGACATGCACTATCAAAACACAAGAACCACTTGATAACGGAGTTCGTCCTTAGGGGACTACGTCTTCACACCTGCTCTTCAATGGGGAGGCTGCTTCTTTTAAATCTCAGCAAAAAATATCAAGTTACATGGAAAATATGGCTTTACACCTCAAATTCTGGAAGTGACGTGCAAATGTGCCGCTCAACAAAAAATGGACTACACCACTGCGTTCAGAAGCACCACTGCGTTCATAAGGCTCAGGCGGTGAGGATTGACATAAAACACTGCATATTTTCGAGCAAAAACATTTCAACCCTCTGAAAAGCCCAATTAGAGGGCCATGTGGTAGGACGTAACTATATGGATTCATATAGGGTATAAACCTCGGAGAACGTGCCCCCTCTGCCTTGGTCTACGTGTCTGGACCCTTGACTCTTTGGTAAGAATCCTCCTTAAATACATTTCAGGAGGTGGTCCTATCAAGACACGCCCCCGTGGTCTAACGGTAGGACCTCGTATTAGCAGTAGGGAGACCCATGGTCGTAACCCATCGACTCCCTTTTGGCATGTTACAACTTGGCGAGGTTTGATATATGTGTATCCTTGCTAAAGATGGGGGTTCGGCTAGTCGACCGCCAAATTTGGTGGGTTGGTCGGCCCCCCTTTGGTGCCCAATACAACATCATTAAACTTAAAATAATATATTCCCACTATGGTTAACAAATGGCTTCGTTGGTTGCCTTAGGATTGGACCACGTTGTCGCCACGTCATTGCCTAGTTAAGTGCCACTTGGGTCGCCACGTCAATCGAACATGCCATGTGTCATCACCATAGGCTGCCACGTAGGCACCATATAGGCCATGTGGAACCCTTGTAGTGCTGTCAGTTGGCACTTTTTGCCACTTTATGCACATAAAAATGTTGTTTTGCAAGAGTTCAAAACATCGTAACGTTCCCATACGAAGTATATTTTGAGTGAAACGAATGTCGTCAGAATCTACTCGACGAGCTCTACGTCGTGATGCTAGTTTCATTGAGTTTAAAAATTGACCCATTCGAAGATCCTCTTGGATCATGCCTCCCCATTGATAGGATTTTGGCCTCCAAAAGCTTCATAAGTCAACAGATAAGTGAGGGAATTGCTCCCTCACTTCCTTCTCGATCCACTTGGCTTTGTAATGTTCTCGGTACGCTTGGTGTACTTGTTGAATCTTTCGGACGAAATGGACCACTTTTGACATAATCAATCCCCTTACAAAATTCATGAAGAAACTATCCCAAGGATGAGAGAAAATAGGAAGTGGTGTGTAGAGCCCTAACTTTTTATCAGTGGGCTTACAAAAGCACATCGTGCACCCCTTTACATTCATGATTCTCATCCAAGACACATGTACTACATCCCCAAAATGCTCGATTGCATGAGAAGTATAAACTTGCACACTATCGAAAGGAAGAATACAAAGAATACTCAAAAGGTAGAGTAGCTCGTCCTGCAAGCCAAATATCTTCACCTTGGATGGTCGTTGAAGATTTGGCAAGGCTGGGGATGGACTAATCTTCTCGTCTCGGACATTGAAATCTTTTTGTGGCTTTCCTCCCCATTGAGATGCTTGTACCATCTCAAGCATTTCATTCGTAGAGCAAGGATCGAAAGCATCACTGGACTTATGAAGGTCTTTTTCTTCTACCACTGTAAGCACAGGGTTCTTGTTGGCATTCACCATATCTTGCCTTTATTGCTTCTTTGGCCCGATCCATGGTCTTATAAATAAAACCCATGGCAGGCTTATCACCATCCACCATTTGCAACACTTTCACAAGAGGCTCGCTGAACAAAACAATCTCTTCTGCGTTTTTCCAAAATGTTTTTTCAAACACATTGTCAGCTACCTCTTTCCCTTCAACGTTTTTACTCCACTGAGATTCATTCCACTCATCACAAGAAAACATTTTCCTCAGGTTGGCTTTTTGATCAACAATGGATTGCAACGAAAGAAAGTTTGTTGCAAATCATGTAATGGCTGGTCTAACTAGCTCTTTATCTCCAATGTTCTTCCTCATTAGGCCTAAAACCCGTGAGTGGTTGTAGATGTACTTGGTTATTGATTTTGCATGCTCCATACACTTCTTCACCCTCTCAATTTTGCCAATATCCTCAAGCATGAGGTCCAAACAATGTGTTCGACATGGAATCCACCAAATGGCGGGGTGTTTTTCCTCTAACATCCTTCTCGCTGCAACATAGTTAGAGGCATTGTCAGTGATGATCTGTACAACATTCTGTGCCCCCACCTTGTCAATTACTTCATCCANGCGGGGGGTTTTTCCTCTAACATCCTTCTCGCTGCAACATAGTTAGAGGCATTGTCAGTGATGATCTGTACAACATTCTGTGCCCCCACCTTGTCAATTACTTCATCCAAAAGACGAAATAATAGTTGTGCATCCTTCACCTGATCAGAGGCATCCACAGATCTAAGAAACATGGTTTCTTTTGGGCAAACAATAAAAAAATTGAGAATCATGCAAGATTTTCCATCGCTCCGTACATTAGACATTATTGTGCACCTTGTTTTACTCCAGGATTGCTTGAACTCCTTGAGGTATTCATCTCTTATTTTGACTTCATTTTTTAAAAGGGTCGCCCTGATATCATGAAAACTAGGGCCTTTGAAGCCAAGACTACATGAAGCTATAACATCTATCATAGGTTGATAATAGAAAGAATTAGTTGTATTAAAAGGTATGTCTACATCATACCACCATCTAGCAATGCACTCCCAAGCAGCCTCCTTCTCCATCTTCTTCCATTCAACATCAATGGTGGGCTGAGCACCATAGGTAATGCGGGAAACAAAGAAAGAGTCAAGCCCTCTACCAGTGCCCCTACGGGGCCTCTTCAAATTGGATGACCTAGGTCCCACTCTCCCTTTAACAGGAAAACTAGAAGATTCTTCAAAACTAGGCATTTCATTTTGAGGGGTATCATGCTCATCACCCTTATAGTCACTATCAAACTCAACTGGCATGGAACTTCTTCCTATGTCTTTTTGAAGCTTCTGTGTCTTGGATTTTTCTTCTTGGAAGGCTTCAATACTACTTAGCATCTCTGCTCTCAAATCATCGACGACTTTTGGACAAGGTTCAACATTGCCCTGTGCATGTGCCAAGTGTTGTTTTATTGTATGGATACCCCCCCCAACAATTTTCTTCCCACGGTAATTGCATATTTTTTTCCCATTGTCATCCAATTGGCAATGATTCTATGTTGGATCCCTCCTATCTTTTGGAGCCATGGCAAACAAAACTCTGAAAATGAAACCCTAGGATTTATTTATTAATTAGAAAAAAAATTTATAAGAGGAGAAGAAAGAAGAGTGTTGACATATCTTCACACTCCTTGCAACGGTTGAGAAGATAGCAACCAAAGAACAGCTCTATAGAAACCACAAAATTTGAAAAAAATGCTTGAAAAAGCTCTAAAAAACAACTGCAACTTTGCTCCAAAATAACGACCCAAGAATTTTATCCAAAACCGCCTTGCAAACAAGTCTTTTGATTTTGCCCAAGAACTTCACCAAAAAGACCCAAAAAACTCAGCTCAATAACACTCTAAAACTGCCCAAGAAAATCAGCTCTCAAAATCTCCAAAGAGATGGAATGAATAGTGTGAAGATAATAGAGGGTGGGGGGTCTTTAAATAGCTTCACAATGGGATTAGGGCTAGTTTAAACTTTAGATCCTTTAGATTAGGTTTTTTTTTATTTTTATTTTTTGAAAATTTGAGTTCTGGGACGGCTGTTGTATGGCACTGTACGGACTGACCAGTTTGGCAGTTTTGGCCGGGTTCCATACGGAACTGGCTGGTTCAAGCTCAAAATCCGGCCCAGGCATGTAGGAGGGTGACTGGACTGGAAAACCCTCTAAACCAGTCAGACAGACTGATTTTGCTTGAACCGGACTGGTTTTGATAACACTGATTCTTCTTTCCTTGAAAGTGCTTGTGACCAGCTTATTTTGTTTTCCTCTTTTGTAGATAATTTCAAAGCCATAACCTAGCATCTTTATTGCTCTTCAGAAGATAATCTTTGTACCAAGAAGTGCTTAAGACTGTCATGATCTGTTTGTACTTTGAAGTGTCTTTCTATTAGGCAAGGGCACCATTCCTTGGTTGCATGTAGCATGGCCAACATTTCCTTTTCATAAATTGGCTGAGTAAGTTTTTTCCTTTAAGTTGGCAACTTTCGAATGCAAGGGGCCTTCCTTCTTACATTAAAATTGCACCAATGCCATGTTTTGAGGGATCACAATCCCCAATAGGCTTTTGTGAAGTTTGGCATGGCTAATACAGGAGTTGTACACATAGGCTCCTTAAGTTTTTGAAAAGATTTGGTTGCTTCTTGATTCCATAATAATGTCTCTTTTTTTATGAACATTGTAAGAGGTGCTACTATTCGGTCATAATTCTTAAGGAACTTGAAATAATAGCCTGTCAATCCTAAGAATCATTTGAGAATCTTCAAGGTTTTGGGATTTGGCCATCCCATTATAGCTTTAATTTTATTAGGGTTCACTTTGATGCTTCATGAAATACCATATGAGCCAAATAATCCAATTCACGAAACCCCAAAGGCACACTAGAAGGCTTGGCATACAGTTGTTGCTTCCCCAATAGTTTTAAGACCATGTCAACATGTACATGCTCTTCTCGAGATTTGCTCTAGATTAATATATCATCAAAATATACTAAAATAAATTTCTTGAGGAAGGGTTTAAAAATAGAATTCATCAAGCTTTGAAATGTGGAGGGTGCATTGGTAAGGCCAAACAACTTCACCAAAATTTTTAAAATGATCTTCATGTGTTCTAAAGGCTGTTTTCAGATTATCTTCTGGCTTCATTATGATTTGATGATATTCAGAACAAAGATCCAATGTGGTAAAGAAAATTGCTCCCTATAATTCATCAATGAAAGGATAGGAAACTTATCTTTAATGGTCATCTTGTTGAACTCTCTATAATTTGGCCACATCCCCCATGAACCATCACAACTGGTACATAGCAAGCACTTTTGCTAGGTTGAATGATGTTGGCGTCTAACATATTTTGAACCATGTTTTCAATCTCACTCTTTTGTGCATATGGGGTACTTGTAAGGTCTAATGTCAGGTGGTACACTTCGTAGTTGAAAGTGAATAGCATGGTCATGATCTTGAGTAACGGGAAGACCTTTATGTATTTCTCCAAATACCTTGGAATGTTTGTCAATAGCTCTTAGTATCTCTCCAAATACCTTTGGAATGATTGTCAAGAGTTCGGGTTTGGCAACCCTTTGATTCGATTCAAATTCAAAATTTTCGATGAAGTTCAGATGAGATTTGGCTTTAGATTTGTCTATATGTGTGCGCGTGTGCACACACACACATACATATTAACTTAAAAATGAAATATACTACCAATCAACAAAAAAATACATCAATATGACGAAAAATCATGATCAGTAAGGTATAAACAATGAGTTGGGACAGTCCCGAGTCCACTTGAGTGCTGGCATGGTGGTTGAAGGCTGAAGCTAGAAGCAGCATGCTACCACTGCGTAACAGTGAACTGAAGCTTGAAAACCGAAATGGTTTGGTTTTAGAGCTGCAGGCTACACAAAATTGCAGATTCGTGGGCAGTACTGGGCAGCAACAAGGGTAACAGGTTTCAACTTCCATTCTTCCACTAAATCTTAGGCAGCAGCTAAGACGAGACATAGTTCTTTTGTGAAACACTAAAAAGATACCATGCGGAAAACCAGTGTAGGTCAGGTTAGGGAAGTTTTTTATTTTTTTATTTGTTAATTGTAAGCTTACAAATTACTTAAAAAACTGAAATTGAAGCCACAGGCCGAACCCAAGAAGATTTTTAAATTAGATTAGCCTATAAATTTGTCTTGAAATTTGAGTTCACTTGAGGTTCGAATTTGTTGAGGTTCAATTTGATATTTGTCTTTGGAGTTCAAAGAATCTAATTTTTCATTTTTCTTTTGAAATTCGACGAATTTCAAACCTCAAGGTTTGAATTCGGCGAATCACTTAGGTGTCAAGTTCATCTGTGAACTTGCATCATATGTTATTTGATTTGGACAAGAAAAGTTTGTGTAAAATATCAACCATATTAAGGTCTCACTAGGCTTGATGACTCCTGTATCCATTTTGTTGCATTCTTCTTATAATCATTGATTTTCAGTTGGCCTCCCAGTATATGCAGTTATCTCTCTTTTTTATGTAGACATGTCTGTTCCCTTGCATGTGCATGATTGTTGGCATTAGGGCTTTTGGCATGCATACATTAGAGGTTCTTCATGAGGTAGTAGTTGATTTAATACAACTCAAGTGTACTATTTTTATACTGATTTGGCTCTTATGGGGCAGGCAGGTTTTGTGCTGTGTCCAAAATGTTACGAGAGTGGAAATTATGGGCTTGGATTGTCTGCTTCTGATTTCAAGCGAGTTGAATTCAAAGAAGTGAGTCAACACAAGAGTGTGGATTGGACAGATGAAGAAACTTTGCTCCTTCTAGAAGCTATTTTTCTTCATAATGATGACTGGAAATGTGTTGCACAACACGTTGGTACCAAAAGTGAGCTGGATTGTGTTTCCAGATTCGTACAGCTTCCTTTGGGAGAGCAATATGTTGGCAACATTAGCAATGAAGGCAGTGATAGAAGTTCAGGTAATGTTATAGGTGAAAATACAGTAATCAAACAAGTTTCCAGTCCAAAGGACAGTAGCACCCAAGAACAGTACGACCATGTTAGCAATGATGATAAGCATACTACGGATGATGTATCAGGCCCTCCTCTTAAACGGAGACATCTTACACCACTTGCTGATGCCAGCAATCCCATAATGGGTCAGGTTAGTCATACATTCTATTCGGTTTATATTATTCTCCAGGATCTGTGCACAGTCTACTACATTTTATGGTGGTCAGCATATACACTACTGCATGCGACAGTTGTCAACTTTCTTGTGAGTGTCATAATATAGATTTTTGGAATTTATCCAATACTGTTAGGTAGCCTTCCTGTCTGCCATGGTTGGTTCCCATGTTGCAGAAGCTGCAGCACATGCAGCTATTGCAGCTTTGAGTGAGGAGGATCCTGCTTCAAGCCTGGTGACAAGTACTCGAGAGGCTGAGTGTCAAAATCAGAAAAATGGCTCTGGAGCGAGTGGGTTAGTGGGGTGAGTATCTTCTTACATCCTTGATAAGTTTGGAGGCATTATTTACATTATTTTTACCTTTAGAATCTAAACATGTATCTAGACTGCAGTTTTAGTAATGCAGCATCAACTTCAAACTCAGATTTTTTTTCAGGTTTGCAAAAGATGTTGCGATGGAGGATAGCAAGAAGGAAACTCATGGAGGTTGTGCTTGCACATTTTGCTTCTTGGGCTTGGCATTTTTTGTAAATCATAACCTCTTTATGTTCTAATTTGCTACTAAACAAGTCAAATAATGTCTTTTAATAGCTATACATTATCAGCTTGCACTATAAGCAACTATATTGTATTTTGAACTTCCAAGAATCACCTGCAAAGTTTAGTGGGTTGGTATAGCAGCTTCCATCAAGCTTTTTTGAAGCATCTTCACTGCATAACATTTATTAGAGGCTTTTGGAATGGCACATATTTACATTGCAGGAACTGATCAAACTACAGAAGATGGTGAGTCTCTTGCTGGTGAAAAAGAGACGACAACTCCAACAGTGGAAATGAGAGCTGCTACTGCAACAGCTTTGGAGTCAGCAGCAGTGCGTGCAAAGCTTCTAGCAGATGAAGAAGACCGAGATGTTGAAAATTTATTTTCCACTGTTGTTGATACCCAGGTATCTTGTTCTTGAGAGTGTCCTGTTATTATATTTAGTGTTATATTTTGGAAGAAACTGGACTAAGAAAATGTTTCTTAAATAACAGATGAAGAAGCTACAGGAAAGAATTCAGCGTTTCGAGGAATTTGATATTATCACAGAGAAAGAACGATCACAACTAGAACATATCAAGGATTTGCTGTTTGCAGATCGAATGCGTTTTATTCAAAATACCATTAAATCTAGATTGTCAGAAAGTAAGGAAAAGGAATTAGAAGCAGCATAGTGGGTTACTCTTGAGTGTTCATTTGCTTGTATATGGATGATCCTTGAATAGTTCATATCGATGACATGGAAATTGTGGATGGAATAGTAAATGACATCCCTGGAATGAAATGCTCGACTATGTTATACTGATGGTTGTTGCATGTATATATAATTAGAGCTTGATATTACTGCATGTGTAAAGATAATGTTTAATGCATAATTGCCATTATTACAGTATTGCTAGATTTCATTAATTATAGCCAATCAACGAGACACCGAGTTAATGCTTAAAGCTAATCAATGAATTGATGCACTCGTTACTATGAAATTTATTTATCGACAACAGTTAATAATCAAGGTTGATGAGCATGGTAAATGCCAGAAATAAGAAAATCTGAATGGTGAGAAGGTGTGGGCAATGAATTTGTTTCATTTATCGATGCTTTGCCTTAGCTAGTTTAATCACAATTTGCGGAAAATGCTCTCAACTTCGTAAAACTGACCGGGATCCTTGTAGACTTTTACGAAATAACGAAGAGGAGGACATGCATAGAACAAATTAGAAATACGAAGATTTGAATGGTGAATATATGCGATACTAGTTTTGTTTCGACCACTGCCTATCCACCTTGCTATATGGTGTTGTTTGTCGGAATTGAACATATAAACAGAAAAAGACGCAGATTGTTTAGGTATGGTGGCCAAATGTTCCCAAATGTTTCACTGAGAATTTCATTCGTTGAATAACTACTCCAACCATTATAAACTGATAATAATTTCCATTACATATCTACACTACTCCATATTGTCCCTGATAAGTATGTGAACGTTGTCTAAGTAAATTGATCAATTTTGTTGAAGCAGGAGCACTTGACGAAATCATTAAAGTCTTCATGCAAACACAATGAAACAAACAGTGAATGAACAAAAGATGGAATGCACTAACAGGAACTGAATTGAATCACTAGAATGGCAGTTGAATTTTTCGGAAGAAAACTAAGATATCTAATGTGTGGAGGAATTGACATATAACTGGATGTCTCGTAAGTTGCCGATCAATTATAATCATCGTAAGTTGCCGATCAATTATAATCATTAGGGGTATTGTGGATAAATCTGTTGTCGTCTGGGAAGCCCTCGATAAAGAGAATAAGTTCCAAGGAGACCGAGATGAATCCACTTGATGATGGTCATCTCTCCAACAGGAAATTTCTTCTCAGATGCGCTACGCACAATGTTTCATTTTATTGAATACCCGGAAGCAACATTGGTTTTCCTAGTGATGCTTTGGTCACATCGAGGGAATAAAACATATGCAAAGGAGAAAAACATGGCCAATTAACTGTAGCGATGCTCCGAAGCTGCAGTGGATGTGTTTCAAGTTTGGAGGCTTTGTCAGACTTTGCCATATGCTAAAAAAAAATGCACTATGAGCTAAATGCATTGATGGAGAGGTCGTGACTATTTCTGGGAGGGCTAGAGAGCTTTTCTATGTTTTAGGCTCCATCAGACTTCATTCCTTGCATTCACCCCATCTTCATCTATATATTTATGTTTTCAACATTCATTAGTTAGATTAAATTAGACAACATAATAAAACTCTTTATCTCCCATATGATAACCAGGCCATCCTTAAAAGGCTTACCATTTCACTGGGAAAATGGTTCATTAGCCTCTTAATTGGGTAATCCTATGTGGTCGATGAGGGTCATTTTCTGCATCAACATATTGGTGTTAGGAGGGTGACTGCCTTTTTATTGTTCGTGACTTTTGTGGATGTGATATCTCATTGCAAACCGATACTGATTCCCATTTAGACATTGATTTATAGTTTGAAAACGACCCATTTGAGATTGAGGATCAATATACCATATTTTTTGAGAATTTCAAGCTTTACTTAGGTTAAACCACAATTATAAAATTATACTTGTCGAATCAAGTGCATTACCCATCGTACAACATTTACCTTAATGAAGATGAGCTTGAAGAGTTCCCATCCAAATAAGAAACTTAAGTAGGTGGTCTCATTCATTTGATTTCCCAAGATATAAAATCAAGGCATATTTACATAGGTTGAACACCTTAACAAAAGCACTCATGAATATATCAAAGATCCAACACTAATGTATATGTGGTTAAAACTCTCTGACGGAAATAGTACAAGGGTATAACTAACATGGCTACTTGAGGCAATATATAAATGCAAGAAAGAATAAAATACATGAACATCTCTTACAATCATTGCCAAATGATCCTCCATGCTATTTAATTCAAGATCATGGACCAATAGGGTGTTATCCCATGAATTGAGTTTCATTAATATTGAGGAGGTATGGACCAGTAGGGTGATATCCCACGAATTGAGTTTCATTAATATTGAGGTGTTTGAGCCATCAAATAATTCATGTAGGACATGCTTGTGGAAATCAAATTAGTAAAATACAAAAGCACATTAATGAAACACATTAAAAGTACACCTTAATCTAATATTACATTAGACCAAGTTGACCTTAAGTAATTCATAATGTCCAAATATCCTAACATCTCCCTTTAAAAACAACTTGGGATAAAGGTGAAGGATTTACAACTTGACAGAGGGAAAAGGAAAGAGACTAAAGCTAATGAAAACTCTATAAACAATAACATAAACCAAAGTATTAGAAACTTAACAATCGTTAGGGACTTCGTAAAAATGTCAACAACTCGATCATCTATTCAGCAATATAATACTTCCAACAACAAAATCTAAAAGAAGATTTAGATGAAGTGCATATGTAGCTCAATGTGTTTACTGCATTGATGTTGAATTGGATCTTTGGTGAGATTGTTGCACAAGAGTGGTTGGTGTTGATGTTGGAATCCAAACTTTGGAAAGAATTTGTTGAGGTCACATGGATTTTTGAACATGACACAACTATAGACCTTCATTAAACTTAAATTATCTTTTAATTATGAGTTCCGTTGTATTAGGTACAAGAAGTCTATAACCTTTTACATCATCTGAATAATCGATAGAATTGAATTTCTTTTAGGTTGCATGGCTTTTCTTTTCTCATTAGGAATGTATGTCCATGCTTCACTACCAAACACACGAAAGTGGATTACATATGGTTTTATGTTACTCCATGGTTCTTCGGATGTTAGATCTTTTAAAGACATTGTGGGAGTTCGATTAACTATCTAATTTCCACTATTAATGGATTTTGCCCAAAAATGGGGAATTAATGCCATATTTTGGATCTTGAAAGTTGCAATTTAGTTTAATGTGTATTTCTTTCACTTAGCAACACCATTTAGATTTGGTTTATGGAATAGTATGTTGCCATTGAATGCCTTGTGTAGTCTAGTGAGCTGTAAATTTGTTGTTGGCATATTTACCACCATTATATGTTCTTAACCTTTGAAGGTAATGTCCATATTGTTTTTCTACAAGGACCTTGTAAGTCAACATATAAAAAACTGTACTTTTAATAAATAAACCCATGTGCGTATGGAGAAGTCATCAATGAATGTTAGGTACTTGCATCCAAAGAAAGAAGCAAATGGAAGTGGACCACACAAATCAATGTGCACAAGTTGTACGAGAGTCTAGACATGCCAAGGGCACGCTTGTCAAAACTGTCCCAATTATGTTTACCGAAAACAAAAGCCAAACAAACACCATTCCTCCAAGAAACTAGAGGAAGACCAATGGCCATATTATCGTTACATAGTTGTTGCAATGAGCAGTAGTTGAAAGGGAAAAACCGCTTATGTCAAACTCTGCTCATGTCACTTCTATGAGCAATAAACATGGAAGGAAGAGATGACCCAAAGTTGTCAAATATGTACAATTTGGTGATATCGTCCACTGTTCCTTTATGGTACAATATGTTGAGGATTACTTAAGATCTTTATTGTGACTTGATGAGACAAAAATTCCATGGTTTTGCCTCCACCAAAATTAGTGATTTGATAGACAAAAAGAAGTTTGCAAGGGAAACTAGGAGCACATCGTACATCATTAAAGTGACCATCAGATACTTAAACCATTCTTGATCCTACAACACATAGGGATCTATCAACGCCAACAAATATTTCTTTGGTGTTACATTGATTAAGAGCAAAAAAATTGTTTGATTCTTAGCCATATGATAAGGGGTTCGTAAATCAAGAATCCACTCATTGAAATAAGTGGAATTTGATGCATTGTAAGAAAAGTTGGAAGCAAAAAGAGAATGTCCTTTTGAGGAATGATAGGAGGAATTATTCAGTTGGAGGTTGTTATTCTTTATAGCTCCTTTGAGTGCTTCCATTTTCTTGAAGCAACATGACTATATTGTCAAAATTTTACTTAGGAAGTGTTTGTCCATTCATTTGTGCCTTGGGGTGGACAATGACACTTTAAATGTGGTCCCTAGTTGATTTAAAAGTGTGAATGACTTTATTTATTAAAATGATTTTTAAAGTGAGTTTGACTCATTAATTATTTTAAAAGTGACATTATAAGAATTAAAAGGTGAGTGTGTATTAAATTCTCATTTAATATTTAAAAGTGAATTTTAATGAAAAAGTGACATTTAACATGAGCCCTAGATTTCATTTAGTTAGCTTTTAATCTAAGCAATTCATTTGGAGATGGAAGTTACTCAAACAAATAGGCCAGAGAAAGGCTCAACCTAATTCATTGTTCACATTCCAAAGAGAGAATTTTGGAGAGGAGAGAGCAAGAGAAGAGAAGAACATAAGGGTTTGAAGAGAATTGATTTCTAGAAATTGAGAGAGAGAGAGAAAAGTTTGCACAAATTCCAAAAATGAAGAACATATTTTTGGCATGCTTCCCAAGACAATCTTTTCAATAGGCACGAATTTCAAGTATGTACCGTACAGTATCGTACATCACAAATTCCAAGGATGATAGTTTGTACAACATTGACTATACAGTTCCGTATAGGCATAAGTTTCAAGACAGACAACTACGAATTTCGAGGCAAATTTTCTTGTAGCTGTTAGCATGAATTTTGATGTCCGTACAACAAGGAAAACTGATCATATAGTTGCACGTGTGGAGGCTGTACAGGCTGGAAATTTTTGGGAATCCATACAACAGTTTTTAGAGTGATTCTGGCATGTTTTTCAAGGAAGAAAAAGGGAGATAAGTATTGTTGTAATTTATTTATAAATTTGCCTAAAAATAAACTCTCTGAAGAATAGGTTTCCCCTTCGTGGTTTTTCTTGGACCATTTTGGTCAAAATTCTGAGTCTTAAATTTTCATCTGTGTTGACTGAAATATTTTTCAGAGTAAGAAAAATAGGGTTGTCATAAAACTTTCTGAGTTGAAAAGTTGAAAAATATCTCGTGTTTCTAGTTTACAGTTAAAAATTTAAATTTTATATGAACATGCATGATGGGGTTTAGGCATTAAACCATATGCAGTGAACTGAAACTGAAACTGGGTCGGGGTTACAAAATTTTCATGGTATTAGAGTTGTGTTGAAGGCTGAAAATTACACTCAGAAAATAAATTTCAAACTCGGAGAAATAAGGGAAAATAGGTTTTTGGACTTATTTGCAGGTTACCAGAGTTAGGCTAGAAGACATGTTGGATGGGGCAGTTAATTTTAGCCCGTGGAAGGCTAGAATTGTCTTGATATTGCAGGAGGATGAACTATGTGACATAGTAAATAGTGCTATTGCTCATCCTGTCACAGTTCCTACAGTTGTAGCTGATAAGGCCACATTTGATAAACAAGACATAAAAACAAAATGAATCATACTTGATGCCACATATTTATGGGAAAGACTATGCTCATCAGATGTGGGTTTCTTTGACCAACCTTTACCAAAGTTCCAATGAAAACTAGAAAATAGTGTTAAGGGAAAAACTAAAGAGCATTAGGATGAATAAGGGGGGAGAACATGGTCTCCTATCTTACCAATACTCCACAAGTTCGAGATGAGATTGGAGGAGTGGGAGAGAGGGTGTTGGATGCAGAGTTGGTTCACACAACACTGAATGACATGACAAAGCCAGGTCTGTTTTTGTTGAGTCCATTGTTGTTCGTAAGCACATGCCTACATGGGATCGTATTTGGGATGATTTTATATAGGAGGAGACCCGTAGGGGGTATGTACATGGGAGTACATCTCACAACAAGTAGGATGAGGAGAATGTGGCATTAATAGTGAAGGGGAAGAAGAATAAGTCTAAGAAAGGTTCCAAGGGTGGAACCAAGCAGCATGATGGCGAGAAAAATGACATGAGAAAAGTGAAATACTTTTCTTCTCAGAAGTTTGGGCATTATGCTGGACAATGCCCAAATAATAAGAAGAAGAAACAACAGACATCAACTTCAACAGAGATTGATGAGTATGTTGCTAGATTTGAGAGAGAGTTTTCTCTCTTTGCTGGTGGTTGTAGAGAGAGAGAGCATCATCCATCACCAACAGGGATATTGAGGACCAAATGAAGCATTCTATGATCATTGGGCATTCACCGAGTGCTTCCACTACTTCATCTACATGGCACATTGATAGTGGAGCTTCGAGTCATATGACAGGTGTTCAAGACATGTGTTAGACACTAAGAGGGGGGGTGAATCAGTGTAAAGCCAATTTTATAACTTTTCTTAGCTTGTCACAATTAACTACCAATTCATCATTCTATCAATTTCATAATCATTTCATAAACATCTTTCACTTCATCATTCACATAGCATAAGCATTTAAATCATCAATAACCATAACACAAAAGAACACACCACCATATAATTTTGTAATCTTTTTGTATTAGTTTTGGTTCGGCTACAACCGTGAGGTAAAATCAGCACCTACTGATACAAAGAGCACCTACTCTTCATCCAGGACCCTGCCTGGTTTTCTTAGACCCTGCTAAGAAGGGTTTGAGGTATCCCAACCTCAAAATCAAGACAAGCTTGCTTTTACAGTTAAAGCTCACTGTCACATCAACTCATCTGTTTCTTCAATCTGTTCTGCTGCTTGTCAATACTGCTGATCATCTACTCAACACTCTCATCAATACTGCTGCAACACACTTCTCAATCTTTGTTGTTCATCAACACCTGCTCTTCAATACTGCCAAGTCATCAAAGTCTGCTCATCTTTGCTCATCATCTCTGGTTAATCTGCTCATCAATATCTGGTCAATCTGCTCATCACTGCTGCTCAAGATGCCACATGTCAACATGTCTTCTGTTGAGAGTACATTCCATACTACTGTAGATGTATCACTGCCATATCATTATCATTATGTCACTAGGGTGTCTACTCAATCTGCTTACATCATCACTATGATTGTCATGTTACTAACTCAGGCTATGTATGCAACCTAGCACTAAGAGCTTCAACCTTGGTTGGTTGAGCCTTCCTTCATGTCACTCAACACTTGCCAACTTGTTAACTTCAATCTTGACTGGCCATAAGCTCTGAGTATTCAACCTTACATTGTATAAACCTTTACTAAGCATGCTTTATATCATTACTACTGAGCAAGCAAGCCGTCATACATACCAGAGGTCACTGGGCTGACTGTGTATGTCTTTGAACTGTGCAGACTCCAAGCTATGGATGAGGACTGTGGTCTGTGTATCATTGGTCAACTTCTTCAGGACTTGTGAAGAACTTGTCATCATCCAGATGCTTCATCATGGACTATCTGCTGCCCAAGAATCTCTAAGTCACCATATCTATGTTATCCTAATGCAAGTCATCATAGAATAGAATACATATCATTGTATACTACTTTCATCATTGAGGTATCATTTCACATTAGCATGCATCTTCATGTCTCTGGTGTTCATAACAAGGTCACTGTGCATGAATATCACTGAGATATCATCATGTTCATACTCCTCTTGTACTGCTGTTCACACAACATTATCATCCGTATACCACATACACCATTGTATGTTCCTCTTGTACATTCACTGTGTTCACTGTTCATACTTGATAGCATATATCAACATACAAACACTGTACATCTGCTATATAGGTGCTATTATGAACATACCTTGATCAATGTCCGTGAATGTCATCACTTGTTATGTCTTCTGTACTTGGTCACATCATCATCACTATCTTCATTTCTCTGTGCACATGTCTGTGTCATTAATCTCTGTCATACTGCCAAGCATATCACTGTCAACCTTCTTCACAAAGAGAATGTCAAAAGTCTTCAAGGAGTGGACTGTCAAAAAACTTCAAGAAAAATACTATCATCCCTTCAGGTGATGGACTAGGAATTCATCACAAATGAGTCTAGGATGTCAACTTCATGAATGGCTGTCATAAAGCTTTGAAAACAACCCAATGTCATTTCTTTAAGCATTGTCAAAACTAGACTGTTTTAGGTCTGAAAATGAAGCTGCCTTATCACATATTTTAGGGTTAGATCACACAAATTTTGCTGGTTCATCTGAATTTCACACTACCTCTGTTGCTGCCTTATTTAGGGCTTAAATAAAAACTTTCTAGTATGCTTTTGTCTTTATGTATCTCCACCAAAAAAAATTCCAAAAGTTGCACCTGAGTTCTTCAACAGTTAATGACTTTTACATGGCAGTGAACTCTTTAACATTGGACATCTTTATGAAAAGATGCTGCAATTTCTGAATTGGTATAAAATGCAATAGCTTTAGGTCTCTTGTGATTGCTGGAGTAACCCCACGCAAGTCTCACACAGACTGTTGTACCAAAAGTCTGCTCACATGCTGCTCATCACAGGTGTTTAATGCCGATACAATTTGGGACTGTTTTGGACTCCCTTAAATTCAGGTCTGTAGAAATACTGGTAAAGACCTCATCTAGCCACCATCCAACAAGAGTATGCAATTTAGGATTGGTGTGTGCTTGTTAAAAAACCCCAAACAAGCCCAAGATTTGGACCATCACAAAAAGAAAAAATATTTTGTCTGTTGTTCCGAATTGTATCTCTGCTGTTGCCACAGTCAGGGAATTTTTACCTCAGTCATGTCAACTTTCTCAGCTCCTGCCAAATGTTTGATTGTTCCCACGAAATTGGACCTCCGAATTTACACAGTAAAACCCTACTACTGTTGCTCCTTCTGCGGCTGCCTCAGTCAAACTTCCGAATTTACACATTAAAACCCTACTGCTGCTGCTCCTTTTGCGGCTGCCTCAGTCAAACCTCCGAAATTGCAGAGCCCATCCGAAATTTTTTTTGTGCATGTAAAATGAAGTTTGGATGGGTTATTAATACTGGTTTTTCATTGAGCTGACATGTAATAAAAAAATAATTTTATTTTTATTAAAAAAATTGACCGAGCCGACTTCAAGATCCATTAGGTCATTTGTAATTTTTTTTTTAATTTACCTTACACTAGGGTCAACCCTTACCATATGTAATTTTCATAAATAAGGGTGTCCTCATTACATTACCATCAAAAGGGTGCCATTAAGCCACTAGGGCTTCCATACACATTCAATCCACCATGGTGTGTGGATTCAAGATCCAAACCATCACATGCAAAAGTGTAACCATATTATCTCCTTCAAGGGTTCAAGGACCATTGACAGATACCATGATCAAGGGTGTCCTCCACATCATCAAGAACTAAGGGTGTATTAAGCCACTAAGTTTCATGTTCCCCAAAACCCAAGATGAAGGGTGCAAACCATCTTCAAGAGTTCAATACCCCATCAACACACAAGTGACCCATATGCAAGAGGACCATCATTTCCATGCAAGTATGAGGGCTTCTTCAAGATTCTGTGGTCTTCAACACACTATGACCAACTTGTAGGTCCAAGCACTTCAAGTGACTTCTTTAAGAGCTTCTTCATCAAGCAAGGGTCTTCATGGTTTTTTTTTACCACCTCAACAACATCGGGATACCTCCAATGGTCAAGATACATCAAGACATCACATGTGGGTTTGCTAGACCTTCTCCCGGGGTACCATGATATCATCATAGCATGAATGACCACAGAATGGGTCATTAATGCTTCTCTAACCCATCTAGGGTTTCTCCAACATCCATCAATTCTTCAGAACCATCTCCAGGGTCTTCAGCATCATCACCAGGGTCTTCAACATCTTCAGCAAAGTGGTGGCTTCAAGATCCAGCCTTGTGGGTACAAGGACCTTGTCAATTGGGTACAAGGTGCTTCAAGGCACAAACCCACTCTGTAAGGGATCCGGTGCAAACCCACTCTAGGTATTACAAGTGGGACTTGGTTGCATCAATGACATCCTGTGGGGCCACTGCAAGTCCATGTTGGCATCAATGAAAATTTCATCAACAATCTTCCCCTTTGTCATTGATGACAACAACTCATGCTCCCCCTGTGAGCATGCTCCCCTTTTGTCTTCATCTCTCCCCCTTTGGCATCAATGGCAAAGGGTGTCCACATACCTGTGTCTGAAATTTCTGATCACTGCTCACTGCTCCCCCTGTCAATATGCACGATCCTAGGACCTGTCTGTATTCCTGGAGTAACCATCCTTTCTCCTTTGAGTTCATCCTCCAGCCTCATGAACTCAAGGTGTGCTAAGGTCTTTGAGAGACCTTACACTTGGCTTGCCGTATGGCAGCCATCCTCCCTGCTCTGATCAACCTCTCCTATCTGCAACTGCTCTGTCTTCCTTATCCGTACTTGCTTCTTGGCATCTGTCCTTTGAGCATTTGTTCCTTCATCTGTATTAGCTTTCCTTGATGAGATGTATAGGAAACTTCTCAAGGATTGTTTTCGTGTACTCGAACAATCTTGAGCTTTGTGCCCAAGGTCACTGCAGCTATAACACCTTATCGTACGACAATGTGCAGCATTGTGACCAACATTGTTGCATGACCAACATCTGACTGAGCTGTTGGAACTTCCAACATTTCTTTGATCAACTTCATTTCTCCATGCTTGAGAGTGTCCCTGACTGTAGGCATTTGATTTCTGATCTTCAAATCTTCTTGCTGATGTATATGAAGGACTCATTCTTGGTTGACTTCTTTGACTTGCACATTCTTGGGCTTTGTGGCCAAACCCACTGCAGGTGTAGCATCTCAATGTGTGACATGTGGCAGCAACATGTCCGACTTGATTGCATGTTCAACATCTGATTGAGTCATTGGGGCTTCCACCACTTCTTCTTTCGTAGAGTCTACAATCCACAGTTTTATGACCAAAGTTAGAACAAAAATAACAATAACCATTGAAGCCACTTTCATACCTGGGTCTTGGAGTTGTTTCTTTTATGAAGTTGCTTTGAGGAATAGACCTAACTCCTTGTTTCATCTTTGAACTTCCAAAATCCTTGTTGCCATGTGCAGGTGCATGGGGAGCAGCTTTGGAGGTTGATGGAACTACTTTTAGAGTCTTCAAAGACCAAGTGTCATCTTCAGATTTTTCTTTGTTCTTCTTGTAACCAAGAACAGTTTTGTCGAGTGGAGATCTTTGGCAATATAAGATCTTATCTAGGACAATTGAACTGTCCTGGAACTGTCCTGGAACTTGACTAAGGCTTCGTTCTTCTTACCTTTCTTCCTAAGACCAACTACCTCCATTTCCAACTTCTGGACTGTCTCCTCCTTTTCTTCCAGCTGACTCTTCAGGATTTCTTCTGTCCTATTGGCTTCCTCCAGCTGAGTCTTCAGATCATGATTGACCTCTCCAGTTTCTTCAAGCTCTTGAGCAGGCTTTTCTGATTCTTCTTTTTGACTGATCAATTCAGTCTTTAATTGTTCAACTTCCACATCCTTGTCTTTCATTTGATCCCGCAACTCTTTTTCCTTGTCTTTCATTTGATCCCGCAACTCTTTGTCCTTGTCTTTGAGCTTTACAAGCAACACTTTCATTGACATGGTCTTCTACTGATATTCATTCAAGGAGTCCAAGATTTTCTTTTTGAACTTCGTGAAATCAATCTGTTTCAGATTTACTGTGTTTAGGAACCAATTGGCTCTGAGATCAATATTTAGCAATGTGAGATGTATCTCATGTGTAGTCTTTGATATCTCTTCATCATCTTCTGCAAGAAACTTCTCAATTTCATCACACAAGCTATCATTATAATCACAAGAGTCCATACCTTTACTAGAGTCCTCTTCTTGTTTGTCTTCTTCTTGATTGAGCTCTTCTGGGGGCTTATCTTCTGATACTTGATCTGTCTTTTCGAGTTCTCGTCTTGCCTTCTGATACTCACTTTCCAACTTGAACCATAGGCCTTTTGCTGAAGTGTACTCTCCTACACTTTCCTTCACTGAGCTGGGAAGTCCATCCATGAGGAACTTCAAAACTGTAGTGTTGTTCTTCTTTGCTTCCTTCTGTGCAGCTGATTTTCCTTTCTTGTTTGATGGAGTGGGTGGATTGATAACAATTTCCAAAATATCAAACTTCTTCAGATAAGCCTTCAGTTTGCTCCTCCAACTGAAATAATCTATAATATCAAGTATAGGCACGTCATTGCTTGATGACTCTTTCTTTTCCTCCATTGTGTCTAAGGATCTCCTTCAAGCTTGCTAGGCTTGTGATGAAGGCCGGCTCTAATACCAATTGTTAGACATTGAGAGGGGGGAGGTGAATCAATGTAAAGCCAATTTTATAACTTTTCTTCGCTTGTCACAATTGGCTTCACATAGCATAAGCATTTAATTCATTGGTTCTTGATGAATTAATTGGTTCTTGATGAATTAAATGCTTATGGTTATTTTGTGTTATGGTCCTTTACTAAGCATACTTTACATCATTACTACTGAGCAAGCAATCCATCATACATACCAGAGGTCACTGGGCTGACTGTGTATGTCTTTGAACTGTGCAGACTCCAAGCTATGGATGAGGACTGTGGTCTATTTATCATTGGTCAACTTCTTTAGGACTTGTCATCATCCAGATGCTTCATCATGGACTGTCTGCTGCCCAAGAATCTCCAAGTCACCATATCTATGTTATCCTAATGCAAGTCATCATAGAATAGAATACATATCATTGTATACTACTTTCATCATTGAGGTATCATTTCACATTAGCATGCATCTTCATGTCTCTGGTGTTCATAACAAGGTCACTGTGCATGAATATCACTGAAATATCATCCTGTTCATACTCCTCTTGTACTACTGTTCACACAACATTATCATCCATATACCACATACACCATTGTATGTTCCTCTGGTACATTCACTGTGTTCATCGTTCATGCTTGATAGCATATATCAACATACAAACACTGTACATCTACTATATAGGTGCTATTATGAACATACCTTGATCAATGTCTGTGAATGTCATCACTTGTTACGTTTTCTGTACTTGGTCACATCATCATCACTATCTTCATTTCTCTGTGCACATGTCTCTGTCATTAATCTTTGTCATACTGCCAAGCATATCACTGTCAACCTTCTTCACAAAGAGAATGTCAAAAGTCTTCAAGGAGTGGACTATCAAAAAACTTCAAGAAAAACACTATCATCCCTTCAGGTGATGGACTAGGACTTCATCACAAATGAGTCTAGGATGTCAACTTCATGAATGGTTGTCATAAAGCTTTGAAAACAACCCAATGTCATTTCTTTAAGCATTGTCAAAACCGGGCTGTTTTAGGTCTGAAAATGAAGCTGCCTTATCACATATTTTAGGGTTAGATCACACAACTTTTGCTGGTTCATCTAAATTTCACACTACCTCTGCTGCTGCCTTATTTAGGGCTTAAATAAAAATTTCTAGTATGTTGTTGTCTTTATGTATCTCCACCCCAAAAAAATTCCAAAAGTTGCACTTGAGTTCTTCAACAGTTAATGACTTTTACATGGCGGTGAACTCTCTAACATTGGACATGTTTATGAAAAGATGCTGCAATTTCTGAATTGGTATAATATGCAATAGCTTTATCTCTTGTGATTGCTGGAGTAACCCCATGCAAGTCTCACACAGCCTGTTGTACCAAAAGTCTGCTCACATGCTGCTCATCAAAGGTGTTTATTGCTGCTACAATTCGGGACTGTTTTGGACCCCCTTAAATTTAGGTCTATAGAAATATTGGTAAAGACCTCATCTAGCCATCATCCAACAAGAGTATGCAATTCGAGACTGGTGTGTGCTTGTTTAAAAACCCCAGACAAGCCCAAGATTTGGACCGTCACAAAAAGGAAAAATAATTTGTCTGCTGTTCCGAATTGTACCTCTGCTACTGCCACAGTCAGCGAATTTTTACTTCAATCATGTCAACTTTCTCAGCCGCTGCCAAATGTTTGACTGCTCCCATGAAATTGGACCTCCGAATTTACACAGTAAAACCCTATTGTTGTTGCTCCTTTTGCGGCTACCTCAGTCAAACCTCTGAATTTACACAGTAAAACCCTATGCTGCTGCTCCTTTTGCGGCTGCCTCAGTCAAACCTCCGAAATTGCAGAGCCCATTCGAATTTTTTTTTGTGCATGTAAAATGAAGTTTGGATGGGTTATTTATACTGGTTTTTCATTGAGCCGACATGTAATAAAAAAATAATTTTATTTTTAATTTAATTTTTATTAAAAAAATTGACTGAGCCGACTTCAAGATCCATTAGGTCATTTGTAATTTTTTTTTTTAATTTACCTTACACTAGGGTCAACCCTTACCATATGTAATTTCCATAAGCAAGGGTGTCCTCATTACATTACCATCAAAAGGGTGCCATTAAGCCACTAGGGCTTCCATACACATTCAATCCACCATGGTGTGTGGATTCAAGACCCAAACCATCACATGCAAAAGTGTAACCATATTATCTCCTTCAAGGGTTCAAGGACCATTAACAGATACCATGATCAAGGGTGTCCTCCACATCATCAAGAACTAAGGGTGCATTAAGCCACTAAGTTTCATGTTCCCCGAAACCCAATATGAAGGGTGCAAACCATCTTCAAGAGTTCAATACCCCATCAACACACAAGTGACCCATACGCAAGATGACCATCATTTCCATGCAAGTATGAGGGCTTCTTCAAAGTTTCGTGGTCTTCAACACACTATGACCAACTTATGGGTCCAAGTACTTCAAGTGACTTATTCAAGAGCTTTTTCATCAAGCAAGGGTCTTCATGGTTTTTTTTTACCACCTCAACCACACCGGGAGACCTCCAATGGTCAAGATACATCAAGACATCACATGTGGGTTTGCTAGACCTTCTCCCGGGGTACCATGACATCATCATAGCATGAATGACCACATAATGGGTCATTAATGCTTCTCTAACGCATATAGGGTTTATCCAACGTCCATCAAGGCTTCAAGACCATCTCCTGGGTCTTTAGCATCATCAGCAGGGTCTTCCGAACATCTTTAGCAAAGTGGTGGCTTCAAGACATAGCCTTGTGGATAAAAGGACCTTGTCAATTGGGTACAAGGTTCTTCAAGGCACAAACCCACTCTGTAAGGGATCCGGTGCAAACCCACTCTAGGCACTGCAAGTGGGACTTGGTGGCATCAATGACATCCTGTCGGGCCACTGCAAGTCCATGTTGGCATCAATGACATTTTCATCAACAACATGTTCACAGAGATGTCAGAGATAGACTTGGAGTTGGAGGTTGTATTGGGTGATGATACAGTGGTGAGAGCAGTTGGGCATGGGATAATCCGTTTTGATAGGGAGTCCATGGAGCCCATGTTACTGAGGGATGTCTTGTATGTCCCTGTGTTGAAGAAGAATCTTGTTTCAGTTTCCATGATTGAGGATAGAGGCCTTGGGGTATATGTCCTAGATGGGAGAGTGTACAAATTTCCCAAAGTAGAGGGTCCATCTACTTCATATGTGTTTGGAGTTAGATGCGGGAAATTATACAAGGTTGTCTTCCAACGACATCATGCACTGGCACACACACAGAGTAGCAATGAGTTGTGTGAGTTATGGCAAAGGAGGATGCCCCACCTTCATCATTCAGCTTTGAGGATGCTGAGAGACATGACCACATGTTTGCTAGATTTCAACACAGAGCATAGTGGTGTATGCATAGGGTGTGGTTTGGGAAAGTACACCAAGACTGCTCTTCCAAGTAGTGACAACAGGTCATAGGGAATACTTGATTTGATTCATTCAGACTTATGTGGTCCCATGTATTTTGCCTCATTGACAGGTTTTGAGTACTACATTACATTCATCGATGACTTTTCCAGGAAGACCTGGATCTACTTTCTGAGAAGAAAAAAGTCAGAGGAGGTCTTGCTTCGGTTCCAAGAGTTCGAAGCTCTTGTGGAGAACTAAACAGGAAAAAATATCAAGGTACTTAGACCAGACAATGGGGGTGAGTATAACTCTCATGCATTCAATGAGTTTTGTAGACAACAGGGAATTAGGAGGAAGTTGTCAGTTTCCTACACTCCATAGCAGAATGGAGTGGCTGAAAGGAAGAACCGTGCCATAATGGGTCTAGCTAGAGACATGCTGCATGATTAGAGTCTTCCTTTCTTCCTATGGGCCGAGGACTGTAGTACAACTAGTTTTGTACAGAACAGGAGTTTGCACCATGCCTTGGGGTGCAAAACTCCCCAGGAGATGTTCACCAAGAAGAAGCCTAAGATAGGCCACTTCCACATTTTTGGATGCCCTACATATCCCCATGTCCCTTCTAAGAAGAGGACAAAGTTGGAGGTTACCGAAGAGAGGGGAATTTTTGTTGGCTATGATGAGGTTTTGAAGGATTTTCGCATATACCTTCCTACACAGAGGAAAGTTATGGTGAGGAGGGAGGTGAGATTTGAGGAGTGGGTCTTTTGAAAGTATCGAGAGTCATATGAGGAGGAGCAACAAATCACTACTCCATAGCTGACAACATCATAGAGTTTAGCGAGTCAAAGAACATGGTCATAGGTCTTAGGGGTGATTGGGTCATAGGTTATAGGATTATCAGTTTCAGGGGCAGAGTGTTGCAGCTGCAACAAAGCTCCCAAAATTTCTTAAATTTTGGGCCCCTCCTTATCATTTAAAGTTGTTTTGATATCATGCCGTCTTGCTTTAGCTTTGGTTGATTCTGTATTGGATTGCGGCTTGTTTTCTGAAGTCATTTGTGTTTGATTTTCGTGTTGGGTCGCGGTTGTGAATTTGGAGAAGTCAAACCTTTGTCCTTTAAGTCCTCCTTTTCGCAGGAAGAACGAATTTAGCTGTTGCCGATCCTTGACTGTTCAAAGCACTTAAGTTTTCTTGAATCGGGTGTCTTTTTATGATTGAATCGGAAACTCCAATATTTCTCCCTTCCGCTGTTGCAGCTACCAAAGCGGTTTGAGTCCGAAGTGTAAATTGCTCCAACTGCCGACACGCATTGATCTTTATTCACCGTCCGCTGTTGCGGCTAAGAAACCCATTTGACTCCCGATGTCCAAACCGTGCTGATTTCCGATTGAAGTGTTTCCCGCCGCGTCGAGGGTCTTTAGCCTTCTCTTGTCCGCCGTTGCGGCTAGGATAGTCCTTTAGCCTCCGAAATGTAAAGACGCCTGATTGCCGATTTAGGTTCTCTCCAGCCCGCGTTTCGCGTCTCGTTAGCGCCTTTCTTTTTTGCCGTTGCGGCCAGGAGAGTCTTTCCGCATCCGATGCCAAAGCTTGCCGACTGCCGATTTATAACTTTCCTGCCCAAAGCTTAATCGAGACTCTGTCCGGATGCACCTCGCTATTTTCTTGTGGATTTACCATTTTCGGGCAGATAATTTTAATGTTTAAAATCCCATTCCAACGAATAATGCACCGTAATTGTTGCAGGAGGAATTCGATGGGCTGTTGAAGCGACCCGAAGTGAAGGCTTGGCTTGGTCAAATCGAAGCCGACAGGATCACAAGGAAGACAAAGCAGAGAAAAGGACAAAACAAGCAAATGACAGAGGCACAGACTGGGAAGACCTATCGGGTACTGATCAGGAGATAAACGCTCATAAGAAAATGATTGGGAAGACAAAACGACCAGAAGAGGAAGCTGAAACGTTGAAGAAACTGGAAAGTCACACGCTGGGGGATCCCTAACGATAGAGGGTGTAGTTTAAATACTATAAAGATAGGACTGAAAAAGGGCCTTTTCCCTGAAAAATTTGTAAACTCTTTTGCTTGTAAGAGGAACTACTTCATTTTACAGTCAGAAAGTGCAACTTTTGCCGCTGGAGAGAGCGAAATGTGGAATGTATCAATGCAACTAAATGAATAATGTTGAAGAGGAACTATTTCATTTTCAGCTGTGTTTCATTTACTGTGAGAGTATTTAACTTCCTGAACCTATGTTCTTGTTGAATGTTCTTCAGTATCTTTTAGGATTTTTTCCACTGTGAGTAATAAATGTTGTTCATAAAATAATCGGCTATCTGGTTGTTTAAATATCTGTAATTGTTCATGTGTCTTGAAAAAAGTATTAGCTATCTGGAACTCTTCATAATGCATGTGCACAATGTATTACTCACTTACAATGAATGATAACTCTGCTCCCTAGGGACAGTTTAGGTAGTTATTTTATTTTCGTGTTGTATGTGTTTGGATTATTGTGAACCTTAAGACGAGAGGTAAGAACCTGCGCATCACATTGTGACGGTTCCTTGCATTTTCAGCACCCTGCATTGTTAGTTAGGCACTTGCATATCATACATTAAGTCAGAAAAAACAAAATTCATGGTGGACCGCGCCGCAACCGGTAAAGCCTTTGTTTTGTTACTTTGACCTACGGTATCCGGACCGTAAACCGGACGGATTCCCTATATCAAACAGTCAATGGGCTAGTTGGGAACGTTGATTGGGGAGAATCCTTTGCTGTTGTCGCCTGCGAATTTCTAGGCCCCAACAGTTTTTGCGCTAGAAGGAGGGCCGCCAGTGTATGGCTGGCCGAGGAAACCCGTTTTCCCGAGAATATTCCACCGGTCACAGTTCTGAAAGCAGTGGGTTCCATAATCCAATTCCGGAAGAAAGAGAACATCTATATTCTGTTGACAATGAAATTGTTAATGATCTGAGAAGACACACCAGGGCGTACGTAAAGAAGTTTGGAGAATTTCCAGTCATCCCTGAACTGCCCAGAAGAGAGTATAAAAGGAAGGATCGTCCTGAAGCGGAAGGCTCAGTACTGGTTGGAGACTGGGAAGAGCTGGTAGAAACAGCCTTACAGGAAGTGGTGCTACCTTTGGATCAAGAAGGCCCAGAAACCCCTCACAGTTCCCCTGCTCACACTCCAGTTGGTTCACCTCCTCACTCCCCACCCAGACTCATGGCAGGAGTAAATGCTAATCAACCACCTAACCCACCAAATCCCCCACCTGCATGGAGGGCCAGATCACCATTAAACCTTACACCTCCTTTACATGACCTACCTCAAGCCTTTGACAAGATGTTGCCCAAGTTTGATCCCAATGAGAAAATACTAGTAGATGATCACCTACAAAGCTTTTACCTAGAAGTGGAAGGATTAAGGGACGGGGAACACGAAGATGTGGTATGTAGACTTTTCCCACATACCCTTAAAGGAGCTGTAGCGTCATGGTACTTTGGATTTCCTGCTAACTCTATCCCTGATTGGGATACCTTCGAAAGAATGTTCAGAAGTAAGTATGCAACTCAGAAAACTCATGCAGCTCTCATGAAAGGGCTGTGCGCATTGAAGAAAGAAAGAAAAGAAAAAGTGCACAGTTTTACTCAAAGGTTTGCAGCATATCTAAAGAACTTCTCTGAAACAGATAAGCCTTCAGACAAAGTTCTTATCGAATACTATACTTCAGCTTTAGGCCTTGATTTGGCCATGTTTGCCAAAGGTAGGGCCAAGCCTACTCTGACAGAAACCTATGAAGAGGCAGAAGTGGTGGAAGCTGAAAGAGAGAGCATTGAAGACTATCCAGAACAGTCTGGAGAGAAAGGTACAGGAAGAAAAGCCTTATCGTTTACCAAGCCCAAGGAAGAAAAGTCTGCAGATTTGGAAAATATGGTTAAAATGATGCAGAAGCTTTCCAATAAAATCATAGATATGGAGAAAGAAAAGGAAGCACAAAAGTTTTATAAGCCATATTATAAGAAAAGAGAGGATAACCACCAGTCTCAACCTCCTCTTCAAAATACTGCATCTATGAACTTAACAGAGGTAGGCTTGGATAATTTTTGCACATTCCACCAACAGCCACATTCTGAGAAGAATTGTCCGCAGTGGATAAATTCGATGACGTTGGTCATGAATCAGCTGTTAGATTCTAGATTGACAGAAGAGGGAAATGAGGAAAGAAAGGAAAATTCTGCTTCCACGTCTACTCAAGAACAGGAAGAGGAAACCATGGCTTTATGGAATTCTATCTCACTATTTGATGCTGAAGAAGAAAAGACTCAGGGGTGTGAAGACGTTATGGAGACCAATGTAGCCACGAGGAGCCAAGGGACGGTTAATGAAGACAGTCTTATACTTCCAAAGATTAAGAGGCTGCAAAGAAATGTTAAGAAGAGATTTCAAGACAAGTTTTCGGCTGATACAATTCCAGAATTTACTATTACCCGCCAAAGTCCTAGACAGAATGATACAACGGCCAGGCCAAATGAAGGTAAAGAGAGTGCTGATAGGCCTCATTCCACGGAACAACAGATGGATTATGACATTGTGGAGGATTTAAAGAAGATAAAGGCGAACGTTCCACTATTCGAGATGTGCAAAGTGCCGTAGCAAAAAGAAAGGCTGTTGAGAGCCCTTGAAACATCAGATGAGAAGACGCCCACTAACAATCAACCAGAAGAAGAAGAGGAAATTGGAGAGAACAGCAGTGGAGGTAAAGTCCAAGCACAAGCATCCGCCTTTCCTCCTTACTTTCGAAATATTTAACTACAATGTACATAATTGCTTGGTAGATTCAGGGGCAACTGTTAATGTCATGCCGATATCTGTCTGTAAAAGAATCAATGGGCAGCCCAAGCCATCCCCATGGAGAGTAGTCCAGTTGGACAGGACAGACGTGAAGGTGATTGGTGAGATGGAAGATGTCCTAGTCCGTCTGGCTTCAAATGATAAAGTATGCCAGGTCATTAATATCGTGGTGGCTGATATACCAGATGCGTACGGCCTTATCTTGAGCAGAGATTGGTCGGCCAAACTTAATGGATATTTTGCTTCTGATTGGTCACATCTATGGTTGCCATACAAAGGAAGTCCGAACCAGATCAAGATTTTAAGAGAGCCTCACATGAAGTACAATGTTACCCGACTTGAAGAGAAGAATGAACCCGTGGATTCTGTCTTGGGAAAATATTTTTTTGAATTGGAACCAGGTAATTACCAAGCAGAAGAAGCCAACAACACATCTGATACCCAGCCTGATCTCCTTCGATTCTCACAGGCTGATGAGATTGACTGTAAAATAGTAGACTTAGCAGTAGGAGTAGATTTATTTCCAGTAGTTAATGATTTTTGGACTTTATTTTTCGATGGCTCTAAGACATTAGAAGGGTCAGGGGTTGGCTGTGTCCTGATTGACCCACAGAAGAATAAACATTTCCTTTCATGTAGATTAGAGTTTGAGTGTACTAATAATACAGCTGAGTACGAAGCACTGGTGCAGGGACTAAAGAAGGCAATTGAATTAAAGGTAAGTAATCTAAAAGTTTTTGGGGACTCTGAAATTATTGTGAAACAAATCCGGAATCAGATACATTGTATTTCTCCCCACTTAAAAGCTTACCAGAATGAGGTATGGGATTTGCTGAAATATTTTAATGCATTTAACATTATTTCAATTCCAAGAATAAAAAATGCAGCTGCTGATCTATTGGCTACATCAGCTGCTAGACTCGTACCCACTAATAATCGATGTTCTTTTGAACTACTTTTCAGGCCCTCTGTACCTGATATGATTACGAACCTACGAGTGTTTGATGATGACCAACAGATCATAGAATGTTTAACGAATGATGAGGTGTTTAAAGGAGCGATCATAGACGATGAAGAGCATCAGGCTGAGATGAAATACGATAATTTAATTCCTAAAGGAGTCAGAACGTTGGAAAAAATGTTCGATTTAAATGAAAAATTCAGAAGACCACCCAATGTGAAGACCCACAGCTCATCGCTACAGTTCGAGCTGATAAATTTGGGGACTGAAACGGCCCCTAGGTTCGTGAATCTCGGAAAATGCTGTTCACCAACAGAAAGAGACAAATTCATCAGTCTATTTAAACAATATAAGGATGTTTTCACATGGACTTACGAAGATTTGAAGACGTATGACACCAGCATCATCAAGCATGTCGTCCCCATTAAAGCAGGCGTCAAGCCATATCAACAACCTTTGAGGAAAATGCACCCGAAATTGGAACCGTTGATTCAAAGTGAAGTGAAGAAGTTATTGGACGCAAGAATCATCTTCAAAGTCAGACACTCTGAGTGGGTATCAAATCTGGTACCAGTAAGGAAAAAGTCTGGGGAAATCAGACTCTGCATCGATTTCAGGAACTTAAACCGTGCATCAGATAAAGATAACTATCCTGTGCCACCCATGGAGCAGCTGCTACAGATGGTTTCAGGTTCTGAATTGTTTTCGTTATTGGATGGCTTCTCTGGCTACAATCAAGTGCTGGTAGCCGAAGAGGACATATTAAAGACATCGTTCAGAACCAAGTGGGGAACCTTTGCCTTCAGAAGGATGCCCTTTGGTCTTATAAATGCTGGGGCAACATTTCAGAGGGCCATGGACATAGATTTCCGCGGGCTGATTGGCCGAAGCGCTGTAGTATACCTTGACGATATTACAATACTCTCGAAGAAAAGGGGAGAACATGCATTTCACTTAAGGAAAATCTTTGAACGATGTTGTAAGTATGACATTTCACTCAATCCTAAGAAATGTGTATTCGCTGTCACGGAAGGAAAATTGTTGGGCCACATAGTTTCAATGCAAGGGATCTCCATTGACCCAGAAAGAATCAAGGCCATTGAACAAATCCCCTTGCCCCATAATAAAAAAGGGATGCAATCCTTCATGGGCAATATAAACTTTGTGCGAAGGTTTGTTCCTGATTTTGCTCAGATTGTTAAGCCACTGCAGCAGATGGTGAAACAAAATGCACAATTTAAGTGGACTGAAATTGAAAAGAATGCTTTCAGCAAAATCAAGACTGCTGTTGCACATGCGCCCTCCCTGAAAATCCCAGACTTTGATAAAGACTTTATTTTGTATACATTTGCATCCGATGACTCACTAGCAGCTGTGCTCACCCAAAAGGAAGAAGGGGGAGATGAATTCCCAATATCCTTCATGAGCACTGGTCTGCAAGGGGCTAAATTAAACTACCCAACCGTTGATAAGCAAGCTTACGCAGTATTTAAGGCAGTGAAGCAATTCAGACCTTATATATTAAAAAATCGAACCAAGGTAATAGTCCCCTACCCAGCTGTAAGATCCCTTCTCATACAGAAAGAGTTAGGAGAAAGAAGGGGCAATTGGGTAACAACTCTTCAAGAGTACGACCTTGAATTCAAGCCAGTGTCTATAGTGAAAGGTCAAGGTTTGTGCAAACTGATGACTAAAAGTGGGAACGATGAAGAACAAGCCTGGGAGGATGAGACGGAATTACATGTAATGGATGTATGTCCTTTGTTTACAACTCCTGAGTCTTGGTATAGAGACCTTGTGCATTACCTGCAGTCAGGGCTGTTGCCAGAACATTGGAATTCCAAAGAAAGAAGAGCTTTGCGTCTTAAATCGGCCTCCTATCAACTTGTTGAAGGAGTATTATTCAGAAAAAATTATGACGGGGTTCTCCTCAGATGTCTAGAAAGAGAAGATGCGAAGAAAGTAATGTTAGAATTACATGATGGTCCTGCTGGGGGACATTATTCAGGAGACACTACAGCCCATAAAATCCTTAGAGCTGGTTACTATTGGCCTACACTCTTCAAGGATGCACATGCACATGTCAGGAAATGTGATATTTGCCAAAGGTGTGGCGGAAGACAGCCTAAAGCAGCAGCACCCCTAAAACCTGTGGTAATCACGGAACCATTCGAGCAATGGGGTTTGGATATTATTGGAGAAATAAAACCGAATTCCTCCCTGCAGCACAAGTACATTCTGACCGCTACTGATTATTTCACTCGCTGGGTCGAAGCTGTCCCGTTGCGCAAGATAAATGAAGATGAAGACATCAGTTTTCTGCAAGATCATATCATGACCAGGTTTGGAGTTCCAATTTCATTAGTTTTTGATAACTCTAAATACTTTTCGTCAATTAAATTAACTACTTTTGCTCATGATAAAGGAATAAAATTGCATTATTCTGCTAACTACTATCCACAAGGGAACGACCTGGCTGAATCCTCTAATAAAAATCTGATTAGAATCCTAAAGAAGACTGTCATAGAAAACCAAAGGAGTTGGCACTCAGCCTTACCAAACGCCCTATGGGCTGACAGAGTTACCCCCAAATTTGTGATAGGAGTGTATCCATATACCCTTGTCTATGGTAAAGAAGCCATCCTTCCTCCCAATATCATGCTACCATCTTCCATACTAGCTCAAGAGTCTAGAGGGTCTGATGATGAAGTTTTACAGATAAGAATATATAATCTCCTGAAAGCAGAAGAAGCTATATATAAAGCCAAAGAACGCTTTAAACAACAACAAGAGTCAGTTAAGAGATGGTTTGACAAGCACAAAGCTGGGACAAAAGACTTTGAAGTAGGAGACTTAGTCCTGAAATGGGACCACCCCCATGATGAGAAGGGAAAGCATACCAAATTCCAGCGGTTGTGGGTAGGCCCCTATCAGATTGCAGCCAAGCTTGGTCCGTCTACTTACAAGTTGCAAGATCTGCAGGGGTGGGAGGAGAACCTACCAGTAAATGGTTTGGTTCTCAAGCCTTATTTTTCTTGAGTTTGTTTGATTTCTTCTGTCTTGTATATAAATAATTTATTTGGCTGTCTTTTGAGTCATGTTTTTTAGCTTGTTTTGTTGATTTCAATAAAGGGAGCAAACTTGCGGTTGCATGGGTGGCATCCGAAATTTCTGGGTTTGATAAACGTTTGGTAGCGGACTGTGTGTTTAATTTGCTCTGAAAGAACTTCTTCCAGTTTAGCAGTTTTCTCGAATAGCTCGGTGTGCATTGAAGTCCTGCTTAACCCTTGTGAAATAAACCGGATCCAAAGAGTCCGGAATACTATGTGGAGGCTCCATCCACGTCACACTTAAAATGTCTAGGGGATGATAGCAAAGGACCCATGGAAAGAAGCAAGGTGAATAGTATATTAAATATAAATGATCCCATGCCAAGAAATGAGTGCCCAAAAGGCAGATAAGGAGCTAAGAACTCCTATGAAAAGCATCGCACGTCAAAGCAGATGCTGAATCATAAGTACTTAATTGCCGAAAGATCCTCTCCGTCCGTGAGCTTAAACTCGAAGTACACCACTCACACAAAAGGACACTATGGGATAGAGGATCCTGAGATAAAATTCAGTAAGACAAGGCATGTAAGCAAACTCATATGAAAAGGGACAAAAGTCAAAAAGCACAAGAGAAAATGTTAAAATGGCGTGGGAATGAGGAACAAATGAATATTTCTGTTTACCATATGCTACAATCCTGTGGTGTCCAAAGCTATTAGCCACCTGAAGACAAAGGTAATAATGAAATTCATCCTCTGGCCTCAGCATAGTTATCTGGACTTAACGATTCTGGTTTCCACTCTCCCTAATTGGACTGTCATCAATGATTAAGGGTACACACTTCGGTCATTTGAGAAATCCATATTACTGGAAGAATTCAATATGATGCTTTTGCTGGTAAACAGTCTGTCACTCAAAGATTAATCGCTCAGAGATCTAGGTTCTCCAGGTAATCGCCATTTGTTGCAGCTGCAACAAAGCTCCCAAAATTTCTTAAATTTTGGGCCCCTCCTTATCATTTAAAGTTGTTTTGATATCATGCCGTCTTGCTTTAGCTTTGGTTGATTCTGTATTGGATTGCGGCTTGTTTTCTGAATTCGTTTGTGTTTGATTTTCGTGTTGGGTCGCGGTTGTGAATTTGGAGAAGTCAAACCTTTGTCCTTTAAGTCCGCCTTTTCGCAGGAAGAACGACTTTAGTTGTTGCCGATCCTTGACTGTTCAAAGCACTTAAGTTTTCTTGAATCGGGTGTCTTTTTATGATTGAATCGGAAACTCCAATCTTTATCCCTTCCGCTGTTGCGGCTACCAAAGCGGTTTGAGTCTGAAGTGTAAATTGCTTCGACTGCCGACGCGTATTGATCTTTATTCGCCGTCCGCTGTTGTGGCTAAGAAACCCATTTGACTCCCGATGTCCAAACCGTGCCGATTTCTGATTGAAGCGTTTCCCGCCGTGTTGAGGGTCTTTAGCCTTCTCTTGTCCGCCGTTGCGGCTAGGATAGTCCTTTAGCCTCCGAAATGTAAAGACTCCCGATTGCCGATTTATTTTCTCTCCAGCCCGCGTTTCGTGTCTCATTAGCGCCTTTATTTTCTGCCGTTGCGGCCAGGAGAGTCTTTCCGTATCCGATGCCAAAGCTTGCCGACTGCCGATTTATAAATTTCCCGCCCAAACCTTAATCGAGACTCTGTCCGGATGCACCTGGCTATTTTCTTGTGGATTTACCATTTCCGGGCAGATAATTTTAATGTTTAAAATCCCATTCCAACGAATAATGCACCGTAATTGTTGCAGGAGGAATTCGATGGGCTGTTGAAGCGACCCGGAGTGAAGGCTTGGATTGGTCAAATCGAAGCCGACAGGATCACAAGGAAGAAAAAGCAGAGAAAAGGACAAAACAAGCAAACGACAGAGGCACAAACTGGGAAGACCTATCGGGTACTGATTAGGAGATAAACGCTCATAAGAAAATGATTGGGAAGACAAAACGACCAGAAGAGGAAGCTGAAACGTTGAAGAAACTGGAAAGTCACACGCTGGGGGATCCCTAACGATAGAGGGTGTAGTTTAAATACTGTAAAGATAGGACTGAAAAAGGGCTTTTTCCCTGAAAAATTTGTAAACTCTTTTGGTTGTAAGAGGAACTACTTCGTTTTAGAGTCAGAAAATGCAACTTTTGCTGCTGGAGAGAGCGAAATGTGGAATGTATCAATGCAACTAAATGAATAATGTTGAAGAGGAACTATTTCGTTTTCAGCTGTGTTTCATTTACTGTGAGAGTATTTAACTTCCTGAACCTATGTTCTTGTTGAATGTTCTTCAGTATCTTTTAGGATTTTTTCCACTGTGAGTAATAAATGTTGTTCATAAAATAATCGGCTATCTGGTTGTTTAAATATCTGTAATTGTTCATGTGTCTTGAAAGAAGTATCAGCTATCTGGAACTCTTCATAATGCATGTGCACAATGTATTACTCACTTACAATGAATGATAACTCTGCTCCCTAGGGATAGTTTAGGTAGTTCCTTTATTTTCGTGTTGTATGTGTTTGGATGCTTGTGAACCTTAAGACGAGAGGTAAGAACCTGCGCATCACATTGTGACGGTTCCTTGCATTTTCAACACCCTGCATTGTTAGTTAGGCACTTGCATATCATACATTAAGTCAGAAAATACAAAATTCACGGTGGACCGGGCCGCAACCGGTAAAGCCTTTGTTTTGTTACTTTGACCTACGGTAGCCGGACCGTAAACCGGACGGATTCCCTATACCAAACAGTCAACGGGCTAGTTGGGAACGTTGATTGGGGAGAATCCCTTACTGTTGTCGCCTGCGAATTTCCAGGCCCCAACACAGAGTCTACAGGGACTTCTGGTACTGGGACAAGGTCACGGATCACAGGTTCACATGTATCACCTTCATATGATTCATGCACACATGGTTCAGGTTCAGGTTCATTAGGCACATGATATCAAACCACAGGTACTTATTCAGGGAGACATTCGTTAGATGAGGATGTATAGGAGGGTCTACCACAAGATGCTACTTCCAATAAGAGAAAGCCAAGTTTTCTTAAGGGGCTTGTGAAGGAAGTAGAGGAGTCTATGGGACCACCCAGGAGGAAGATCAAAGAGAGCAGGGCACCAGAGATATTTTCCAATTACTTGGCATAGGTTACCAACTTGCATGAGTCCGAGCCTGCTACTTATGAGGAGGCATCCGCACATAAGGTTTGGAGAGATGCCATGATGAAAGAGTACAATTATATTACGAAGAATGATGTGTGGGAGGTTGTTTCGAGACCAGAATAGAAATCAGTTGTGACTTCCAAGTGGCGGTATAAAATAAAGCATGTTGCAGATGACAACATCGAGAATTACAAAGCTCAATTTGTAGCTTGTGGGTTCTCACAAGTAAAGGGAGTTGATTATGATGAGAACTTTGCACCTGTTGCTAGATTTTCTTTGATCAGAGCAGTGATATTCATTGTTGTAGAGACGTGTTGGAGGATTCATCAGATGGATGTGAAGACCGCCTTCCTCAATGGTATTCTACAAAAGGAGGTATATCTAGAGCAAGCATAGGGCTTTGAGATTCATGAAAGAGAATCTCATGTATGCAGGATGAAAAAGGACTTGTATGGTCTGAAGCAAGCCCCTTAGACTTGGTACTTGAGGATTGATTCATATCTACTTTAAATTGGGTTTTAGAAGAGTGAGGTTTATCCCAACCTATACTTCATTGTGGTTGGAGGTGATCCGCTCATTCTTTAGTTATATGTTGATGATTTGTTCAGTATAGGAGGAGAACACCTGATTGATGTATGCAATAAAGATCTTGCTTCAGAGTTTGGGATGACAAACCTTGGGTTGATGCATTACTATTTAGGCATGGAGGTGTAGTAGGAGGATGTACATGTTTTCCTGGGGCAAAGAAAAGATGCTGCATATATTCTGAAGAGATTTGAAATGGAGAAGTGTAGGCCCATGTCCACATCCATGATCACCAATTGGAAGAAGCTTCATGCTTCTGAGGGAGAGTTGGTGGATCCTATTTTGTATCGTCAACTTATTGGTTCATTGATGTATTTGGTCAACACCACACCAACTATGAGTTTTGCGGTAAACAATTTCAGTTAGTTCATGGTGGAGCCCATGATAGTGCACTGGGCAACCACAAAACACATCTTGAGATACCTTGTTGGGACTGTAGACTATGGTATGGACTACATGAGGTTAGGTGAAGTGGGATTGGTTGGCTTCACAGTTTTAGATTGGGCAGGCGGTGCTTCGGATCGGAAGAGCACTTTCAGTTGTTGTTTCAGTTTGGGATCGACAGTGGTTTTGTGGTGTTGTTGGAAACAAAAGTTCGTTGCTTTGAGTTATGCAAAGGATGAGTACATTGCCATAAGTCAGGCTATTTGCGAAGCATCGTGGCTTTGAAAGTTGATGGTAGATTTATTTAATCATGAGCTGAGGCTTAATATTATTCATTGTGACAATCAGAGTTGCATCATGCTCTCTGAGAATCCGATATTTCATGGCATGTCAAATCATATTGAGATCATATACCAATTCATTAGAGACTATGTTTAGAGAGGAGCTGTACAGTTGCAGTACATTTCTACTGATGAGAAGGTAGCAGACATTCTCACGAAGTCTTTGGGAAGCATATTCATTTCAGAGACAAAATGGGGGTGGTGAAAAACACCTTCTTCGGCAAGAGGGAGTGTTGAAATTTTACCTAGGAAGTGTTTTTCCATTTATTTGTGCCTTGGGGTGGAGAAGGACACTTTAAATGTAGTCCCTAGCTTATTTAAAAGTGTGAATGACTTTATTTATTAAAGTGACTTTTAAAATGACATTGAGTCATTAATTATTTTAAAAGGGACTTTATGAGAATTAAAAGTTGGGTGTGTATTAAATTCTCATTTAATATTTAAAAGTGAATTTAATGAGAAAGTGAGATTTAACATGAGCCCTAGAGCCCTAGTTGGATTTTAATCTAAGCCATTGATTCGAAGATGGAAGTTACTCAAACAAAAAGGTTAGGGAAAGGCTCAGCCTAATTTATTGTTCACATTCCAAAGAGAGAATTTTTGGAGAGGAGAGAGCAAGAGAAGAGAAGAGAAGAACATAAGGGTTTGAAGAGAATTCATTTCCAGAAATTGAGAGAGAGAGAGAGAAAAGTTTGCACAAATTCCAATAAGGAAGAAGAGCATATTTTTAGCATGCTTCCCAAGACAATCTTTTCAACATGCACAAATTTCAAGTTTGTACTGTACAATACCGTACAACATCACAAATTTCGAAGAGGATAGGCCATACAACTGTGACCGCACAAGAACAAATTTCAAAACAGTCGGACACGAATTTTGAGGCATATTTTCCTAAAGATGTCAGCATGAATTTCGAGGTCCGCACAATAGAAAAAAAAATAACTGACACATATGGAGGTCGTACAGGCTGGATATTTTTGGGAATATGTACAACAGTTTTCAAAGTGATTCTGACACATTTTTGAGGAGAAAAAAGGGAGATAATTACTGCTGTAATTTATTTATAATTTTTTTCTGAAAATAAAATCTCTCTGAAGAACAGGTTTTCCCTTCAGGGTTTTTCCTAGACCATTTTGGTCAAAAAGTAGGATTGTCATAAAAAAATTTGAGTTGAAAAGTTTGAAAATATCTCATGTGTTTCAAGTTTACAGTTAAAATTTTAATTTTATATGAACATGCATGATGGGGTTTGGGCATTAAACCATATGCACTGAATTGAAACTGAAACCGAGTTGGGGTTACAATTTTTTTATATATGACCTTCTTGCTCACAAAAATTGCAATGTTTATAGTACTTCTTTGTTTTTGAATTACCTCATCTTATCATCATTAAGAGTAAAATTAGGGTGAGGGGGTTTGGAACCCTTCGTTTTTGTCATTGTGAGAAAGTTGCTTCTTCAAACGTTTGGGGCCTTGCTTTTGTTGTGCGACTAAAGCTTTGTTATATGTAACTATAGTGTTGATCAATCCAAGTTGCAAGTGCTTATTTTTCTTTCTAATAAGAGAATCACACAATATTCAAGAGATGACATTTTGTAAGTATCCCTTTAACTGACGTGGGAGTTTTTGGTGGAGTGAAAAGCATATACAAACACTGGATATGCAAGTCTAAGCTTAGCAAGAATAACATATATGAGTTGATCATTTTCCTTGTTTATCTTACATTATTTAAGTAAAAGGCTAAGTACCTTAAACTTAGATTAGAAATTAACAATGCAAGAGAAATCACTAGAATTTAAATCAATCAATTGATTATTGAGTTGGTGGGATCAATTCTCATTTTGTTTACTAAACATAATTTCAATATTTTTCCAAGCTTCATTTGGACTTTCAATCCCTTGTAGGTGTAACTGTAACACACTAGAGATTGACATTCCTATCAATCCATGTGTTTAATCTCATTTTTTGTTCCACTTGGATTCCATAGATGCATCAATGGGGGCAATTTCTATTCCAAAGATAATATGGTAAAGTCCTTTACTTCAAAGTAAATCTTCCATACAAGATTTCCATGAGAAGAAATTAGAACTTGTATGTAGGATCTCACTTGGATTGGTCATATTACCAACGTAGATCCAAATCCTAGGCTCTATCAAGCGCCGAGAGGGATCAAATCTCTCTAGGTGCAAACCTCTTCTTAGGTATTACACTCAATGAGCTATCAACTTTGGTGTGTCCTATATATACCATTGATTTGATTCAAACCAAAAGACACATCTTTTTATTTAAGGTCAACATATAATATATTTATTATTAATATTTAATATCATTTATGGCCAACATATAATATTTAATATTATTTTTTATTTTGTTAGGAACGAACATTACAACATCTCCCCATAAATGGTTTTAAAACCATATGCAAGGCCCTCCTAAAACCATGGGTTGTTTAGGAGGCCTTGCACATGGTCTTAAAACCATTTGCAAGGCCCTCCTAAACCATGTAGAATAAAACCATGGGTTTTTTTAGGAGGCCTTGCACATGGTTTTAAAACCATGTGCGCGGTCCTCCTAAACCATATACAATAAAACCATGAGTTGTTTAAAAGGCCAACATTTTTTTGCAAATAATTCAATTTTTATTTTTTTTATTATTTTGTTAGGTAGGAACATTACAACATCTCCCCCATATTGTGTTTTTTTTATGATCCACATTTTTTTTTGGGATAATTAAATTTTTACTTTTTTATTGTTTTGTTATTTTTTACTTTTTTATTGTTTTGTTAGGTAGGAAGATTACAACATCTCCCCCATATTAGGTTGTTTTTCTGGCCGACATTTATTTTGTTTTATAATTAAAAAATATATTTTTTTATTAATAAAAATAACGTTACGTAATGTTACATAACGTTACGTAATGTTACGTAACGTTACAAGATCTCCCCCATACTGGGCTGTAGAGAGCCTCTCGGCTCAACAATCTTTAAGAATATGACTTCAAAAACAAAAGTTGGTTGCTCATATATAAAAGGTTTAAAAATTACTCAAAAATGACACCTAAAAAAATTCTCAGGTGCATAAGTTATGCCACTTGAAAGTTTAGAAAATGTGGATTATAGGGCATTTTTTTTGCAAAATCTATATTAGTGAGAGTTGAACAATGTAAATTTTGCAGGAATGAACCACACAAGTGAGTAGACCACATAAATTCTCTAAGCATACTTTGTTTTACCTCAAATGCACTGACAAGGTTATGCCCATTTGGCCCCCAGGGGTGTAGACCAAGTGACGATAGTGTGTACTGCTAAGAAACCCCTTGTGACATCACAGTTCAAACCTTCGTTAACTTGTGCCCCATTGTGGGGGTCCGTGTGGGTGCACTGAGGGGTATATTGGTAGCGGATGGGAATCGATCCTGTGTCATGCGAGTACAAGCTTCACCCCAGTTTTTGGTTTCTATAGGAAAAAAAAGTTATTCCCATTTGAAAATCACATGCAATTTCTAAATTGCCGATGGATGGGGTCCTCCAAAAGTGATACATGGAAACTGACGAGATTGTTGATGTGGTAGGATGTTGACTTAACAATGATGATATGGCCGATGAGATGGGACCCCAGAAGAACAACAAGAGTGAATCTTCAAGGGAGCTCTGATACCATGTTAGAAAAGAAAGGTATCTTGACATTGGTCAAACACCTAAAGAAAAACACATACACATAGATCAAAGATCAATGTACCGATGTATACGTCGTTAAAACCTTCAAAGAGGGAAACAATTCATGACCCCAATCAACATGGCCACTTGATACAATATGTTAATGCAAGAAAGAATAAAATACATGAACATCTATCACAATTGTTCATTGAAAAATGACTATCCATGCTCTTTACATAGAGATCATGGACCAATCAAGTGTTAAACCACATATCAAGTGTCGTTAATATTGAGGAGGTGTTTAAGCCATTAGGTCACTCATGTGTAGTACATGATTGTGACCTTTGGATTAGGAAATTACAAAAGCACACTAGTGGAACACACTAAAAACACACAATCTAATTACACCGACAGGTGTTTATATCTTAGAATTTGGGGTGGACTAGCTCCTATGCTTTTCTTAGATTGCACGAGGATGAGACAAGTGTACTATCCAAAATGATTTTATGGGAGTCGTTCCAAATTCAAAATAAACAATTACATATATATATATATATATATATATATATATATATATATATATAACTGGTAGCTAATGCATGGATAATGAGCAGTTTGTACAACACTTAACTAGTGACCTATCGATGTTTACTGGCTACAAGTTAAGTGACTATGCTAGTATTACATTAGATCAAGTTAACCTTAACTAACTCCTAATATGTAAATATCCCAACAACATAAGTTACCTCAATGAAAATAAGCTCGAAAAATTCCTGCCAAACACTTGGAGTCCAAAGAAGAAATTTAATAAGCGATTCATTCGTTTGATTTCTCAAACTATTCAAGCTATCCCAAAACCCTTAGATCAAATCTCACCTGCTCCTGCTATGGACCAACCAAAAAACGTCTTCTACATCAAGTTCTTGAAGTAACTGCCCATTGGGCAGTATGGCTAGAAATCAATATTCTTGATTGGCTTCATATGCATTAAAGCTACCAGGTGTGATACATGATTATCCAAAGAACGCTAAATGATTATTGTCGAAGTTTGATCTCGATAAATAGCGTAAAATAACGTAAGATCACATTGATAAATTCATGTAGGGTATTAGTTTCCTTAATGTTAGACACGAAGACATGGTTTCCATCTTTGTCCTTTTTTTTTTTTAACAAAAATTAAGAAAGGGATTTTATAAACAAGTTGTGCACAACCATTCATTACAATAGAAGCAGGATAAAGTATTCCTGCATGTCAAAATTGCTGCAAAACAGGCGGATCCTGAGAGTTTTCCACAAAATAGTGCACATATTTTCTTCAAAATTGCGAGGGTCTCGGGTAGTATATACCCTTACAAACTGCTTACATAATAGAAGGCAAAAAAACATTAACCATAATAAAGAAAAACAGTGACCAAAAGAGAGATATTATGGGTTGCCTCTAAGAGCCCTGGGCTGCACTACGGACTCTTCTTCCATTGGCTGATCAGCTCCTGTATTTGCCCCGTTTACCTTGCTTCCCTGGTTCAAGGAGAGCAGCCTCTCAAGGTCTGCCTGGATTCTGTCCACCTTGCCCATCATCTTGCGCAGGATGCTTTCGTTATCATCTATTCGGGCATCATGGTTTCTTATCTGTAACGAGGTGTAGCTTACGGTTTCCCCCATGCTTTTGATTTCTCGCACCATTTCTTTATTATCCATGACTCCATTTGCTGTCATCTCATACAATCGACGCAGGTTCTTCCTAATATCCATTAACCCTACATTTTCCCCAGCTTGAGCCATTCTGCCAGAGTCAACAACAATGGAAATGCAACCAAACTGACTATGCAAAGGACGGACAATACTGTTCTGATTCTCACCCAAGATAGAACTGGGAATGTACCTGAGAATTGCAATCTCTTGCTGCAGCGCAAAGCCCCCAAGCTTTTCTGTGTGAGACAACGTTCCAATGGCTCGTTCTTTCCAACCTGTACAAAGACAACCCAAGACCCGATTCAAACTGCCTTCACGAATGAAATTTTCACCAGAATTGTAGTCTGATGACCAAGACGCAGAGGGATAACTGCAATGGCAAATGGAGAAATAAGCTAGAGCGAGACGCTCCTTCACGAAAGCTCAGATTAGAGGGAGATTCTGCCACAGGATGCCAAACAGTCTCCCTCCTTCAACTCCTGCTACAACATTCAAAAGGAAGTGCACAAATTCTGGAGATCCAGAGCCAAAGTCCGGAGCAGAACGAAAGAACATGTCTCTACAGGGGGGTAGCATGGAGATAGGGGCAAAGAGACGACAATCGTGCGAATGGGGAGGGCAATAACTCACAGGCTGGATGGACTTTAAGGCTGCTATGACCGTGAAGGGGAGGGAGATCCACGCGGCCTTGGAAAGAAGGCAGACGGGGCAAGCTAATAAATGCATAGAGCCGTCAAAAAGAAGGGGGGAATGGGGGCCAGCTAGGAGAGGGTGAAGAGGGGAGGGCTGGAGGAGGAAGAGGGGGGGAGAAAGAAAAGGAGGAGGGAGGAAAAAAGAAAGGAGGAAAGGGGGATAAGAAGAAGAAAGAGGGGGAGGAAGAAGGGGGATAGATAAGGAGGGGGGGCTAAAAGGATTCCAAATAAATGAAGAAAAGATAGGAGCTGCAATTTGGTGCTTCGCAAGAGGAGTGTTCGGAAAGAGAGCTTAAACCAAAAATTCATGGTATGAATTTGAGGAAGGGATGGTTTCCATCTTGGCTGTAGTGGCCTTGAGGAAGTCTGGCGCCTACATTAGCCATACTGTCTGCTGCATTATTATTATGCCAGAGGATATGAAAAGCCTCGAAGGATTGGGACATGAGGGACTTAGCTTTTTCATATAGGCGACGACATTTGATTGCTCCAGTAGGATACCCGTTGATCAACTTGTAGATGACATGCCTGGAGTCTCTGAATATCAACACCTTTCGAAGCTGCTTAGAGCGAAGAATGCGAAGGCCCTGAAGAAGTGCCATCCATTCAGCTTCATTATTAGTTATGTTGCCTATACCCCAAGCGAAGGTTTGTTCAACATGTCCTCCAGGATCCACCAGGATCCCCCCCGCTCCTGCCGCCCCTGGATTTCCTTTCGAAGCACCATCGAAGAAGAGGGAGTAAGAATTTTTCTTCCTGAGCCAGGACTTGAATTCGCTATTGGAGAGGCGAATCTCCCACGGGAAGAGCCGGCAAGGTTGATCTACCCTTCCTGGGGGATTTTTGGACTGAAGGAAGCTTCTTTCTTTTAGGAAGCGTTTGCACCAAGAGGCATAAGGTTCAGGTATAGATTCTTACAGAGGGAAGCTAATGTTGTTCAAAGCAAACTTTTCGGCTATCATACCTATAGTTTTGGCAGCTATGCGGACTGGGACAACTTTTTTCTCCTTGAAGATGGCTCAATTTCTGGCTAGCCAAATTTGCCAGCATAGATTCTTTGGAATGGAAGCCCATAGACGGCTCAGGGTTGGCTTCTTGAATAAAGGATTGGGGAAGAGATTAACTCAGTTTTTGAAAAGTTGCACAACAGAATTTGGGAGGTCTTGGCTAAATTCCGTGGGAAGAACGGTCTTCCAGGCTAAAATGGAGACTTTACATTGAAGAAAAATATGTCTGGAAGACTCTTCAGCCGAATTACACAGGGCACATCGAGATGGGCCAAGAATGCCTCTTTTCCTTAGATTTTCAGCTGTTAAAAGCTTATTGTGCATTAGAAGCCAGACGAAGCTGTTGACTTTAGGGATTCTATCAGGGTGCCATACCTTTTTCCATAGACTGTCCGCCATAATCGGTTCCAAGGATATTTTCTTATATCCCTCTTTTACACTGTACTGCCATGTTTTTCCCCATCCAAATCGATCCCTAGCTATGATCATCGAAGGGGATAAGCCATGAAGAGAGGATAAGAAATAGGCTGCAGCGTTTCCCAAGTGAGATGGAGGAGAAATCGCCTTCCATCCTATCCATTGTCCGTTCGGATCCCACCGGGAGAGATCGAAGAGAGTGTTGATCTCTTGTTCATTCGCCCATTCAGATAAAGGGGCCAGTCCTGGCAACGTGGAACGGGGGGGTTGTCCTAGAATATTGTTGTTCCACACATTAATTCTTTTCTCATTGCCAGGAATCCAATAGCAGTCTTCAGTGATTATATTAAGTGAGGCTTTGCACAACTGCCAAAGAGTGGTGCCCTTACCCTTCCATTCATCGTCCAACAGTTTTGATCTGGGTCTCTTAATGTACTTTTTCCTGATGACTTCCTTCCACCATTCCTTTTTTCCAGTAATCAATCTCCATATCATTTTGGCTCCCATGGCTTTACTCATGAGCTCGGGATCTCTGATGCCTAGTCCTCCTTGGCTTTTGGCACGCTTGACTATGTCCCACTTGACCAAATGGAACTTCTTAGTCTAAACTTTACCTCCCTGTCAGAGAAATTTTCTAAGTTCTTTGCATATGCTGTTGATGACATTCCTTGGGGATAGAACCATCGAGCTTGTGTAAATGGGATACGAAGAAAGGATGGACTGAATTAGGATGGTCTTCCCAGCTAAGTTTAGCCATCTCGATCCCAAGGATTGAGTCTTGGCTTTAATCTTCTCAATAACCGGGTTCAAAATTGAAGAAGTCAGAGATTTTTTAACTACAGGGATGCCCGGATAGATAAAGTGAGTCCAGCTTGGATTGGCTCTGATTTGAAGGATTTGCGATATGCTACGGAGAGTGATTGTAGGGCAGTTCCAACCATATATTTGACATTTGTTCAAGTTTGCTGAACTCCCTGAGGCATGAAGAAAGAGGTTTAGAGGGCTGAGGAAGTTTCTGGAAATTTGCGTGGAGGCTATTTCGAGAAAGATGGTGTCATCCGCGAACAAGGCATGATTGATGGGAGGGACTCCATTCCTAAAGGAAAGGCCCGGAAGAGAGCCTTCAGATTGAAGCCTAATCAGTCTTCTACTAAAAGAATTAGCGACTAGAATGTAAAGGAAAGGGGATAGCGGGCATCCTTGCCTAACCCCCCTTGAGGCTTTGAAGAACTCCGAGGGCCGGCCATTGATGAGAGGAGCTATCCAAGGAGAGGAAATACAGGCTTGAATTTGATTAATAATGACATAAGGGAATCCAAATTTTTCCATCACCATAATGATGAAGGAATGTCTCAATCTGTCAAAAGCATTGGCTAGGTCCAGCTTGATGGCCATCCCGGGCTCCCCCCTTTTAGTGCTAGAATGGATCACTTCCTGCACTAAAAGAATATTATCACTGATATGCCTGCCTGATATGAAGCCGCCTTGGTTTGGAGAGATAAGGGAGGGAATGATTTGTTTGATTCTCAAAGACAACACTTTCGAGAAGATTTTATAGGAAGCATTGCACAAGGAGATGGGTTGGAATTTCTTAATGGAAGTGGGATTAGATTCTTTAGGGATGAGGGCCAGGAAGGTGGAGTTAGTGGCTCCTCCCATATTTCCTTTTGACATCCAAGGTATAAGGCGCATCAAATCTCTCTTAACGAGGGGCCAAAAGGTTCTATAGAAGCACATAGGGAATCCATCCGGGCCTGGAGCCTTATCTGGGTGAAGACTCCAGATGGCTTTTTTGACTTCTTCTTCTGAGATGGGGGATTCAAGTTTGATTCTATCCTGAGGGGAGATAAGGGAGGGAATGTCAGAGACCATTTATTCCATGAAACACTGGGAAACTTTCTCCTCATTGTTATACAAATGTTCAAAGAAGTTCCTTACCTCTGCGCTGATAGCCGCTTGCCCTTGGATGATTGAGCCATCCTCACTTTTTTGTTCTCTTATGGTGTTCCAGCGCTGCCTGTCCCTGCATTGATTTTGGAACTACTTTGTGTTCTGATCTCCCCCTTTGAGCCACAAGATGCGCGATCGAAGTCTCCATTCCTCCTCTATTTGCCTTAATATTTTCTGAAGTTTTGTTTCCAATTCAATCTCCTTGACGAGTTTCTCCTTGGTGATCGTGCTTACTTCCATTTCTAAATGAAGACGTTCCATCTCTTTTAAGATGATTTCCTTTTGTTTAGCAGGTTCTTGGTATTGAGATTTAACCCACGATTTGAGGGCTGATTTCACCCTTTTTAACTTTTGTTCCCATGAGAAAGCTGGGGATCCTGGAATGAAGGAGCGCCAGGATTTGGCAATAATGTCCTTAGCTTCGTCCGACTCCAGCCATATCCGGTTAAACCTGAAGGGAAGAGGCCCTAGGTTTTCCCCCGACGGGAAGAAGAGACAAATTGGCTTGTGATCCGACACAGCCGAGCACAAAATTTTTGTTTCTAGAATAGAATTAAGAAGATGGGTACTAACCAAAAAGCGATCCAAACGGGCTGCGATATGTCCACGGCCCACTCTTTTGTTACTCCAAGTGTAGGTGCCATTTTTGGGTTTAATATCTGAAAGACCCCATTGAGAGATAAGATCTTCCAGCCTTTCACCGAAAGGGTCCCTTACCTTGGATCCTCCTCTACGCTCAGCTGCCGATATAGTAGTGTTGAAGTCCCCTGCAATGAAACAAGGTAGATGCTTTTTGTCTTCACACTGCTCCTCAAGCGATTTCCAGAAGCTATCCTTCTGCGAGTGCAAGGTTGGCCCATATACATTCCCGATCCAAAATTGTTCTTTGCATTCTTTGTTCTCCAGCTTTAGAAGAAGCTAATTTCTATTTTCTTCTGCAAAGAGAAGTTCAAACTTGTCTATGTTCCACTAGCATAGGAGTCCTCCAGAGGCTCCACATGCATTAGTGGCTATACCAGCCCCGTTTGGCCAAATAATTTTGATGGTTGCAATGCTGTCTTCAGCTGATTTTTTTGTTTCCTGGATAAGTAGGATTGAGGTAGTTTCCATTGATTTAAATCTTTTGATAACTTCTAGCTTCTGCATACCTCCCAAGCCTCTGCAATTCCAGGAGACTACCTTCATTATTTCCTAGATTGTTTGAGGGCCTTGTCTTTCTCCTTTCTCTCCTCTTCCACACTGAGGAGATATTTGCTTGCTTGCGAGGTTTTTACTAAAAAATCTAAGTTAGCCTGCTTTCCTGTCGCCTTTTCCCTTGCTGCCTCCTGCTCTCTGAGGGCTTTGTTAGATTTCCAGCCTCTCCTGGCGAGTGGTTCTTGCTCTTCTGTGGATGCATCTGTTATTTCCTCTGTACTTGTCTTTGTCCTTGATCTAGTGGTAGATCCTTTAGAGGTCATCGCTGTGTCTTTCCTTCTCTTAGGGAGCTCGGCCTCCTCTTCCTGGACTTGCGTTTCCTGATGTTGATTAGCCATTGCCGGGGGGACGTTGTCCTGAAGCTGTACCGGTTCAGGGTTTTCTTTTTTACTTTCTGGGTTCTCTTCTTGATGTTCTTCGTCTTGCGCCTCAACTTCCAGGACCTCAAACTAGTTTTCTGGGAGGCTCTTTGCCGTAGGGATCCGCTGCTTAGTGGGTTTGGCTGCCCTTTTCCCTCTCGCAATATTCCACCCCTCAGTAGGTGGGCTGTCCGAGGAGGGTTTTTCAGAATTTTTCGGACATGACTTAGCAAAATGGCCATATTCATGACAATATTTACACTTGAACGGGATCTGATCATAGTCTACTATTTGAAGATGGTTCCATCCATCAATGGACAGCATAATAGACTCCGACAGGCCTTTTTCAAGATCCACTTCCACGCAGATTCGAGCACAGGAGAACATTGGGGCTTTTTGGCTCAGATTTGTCCACATATTTCCCCAAAGTATTCCCTATTGCTCGAAAGTCCTCATCGTTCCAGCAGTGAAGGGGGAGGCGGGGAAGCTTAACCCAGACAAGGACTGCTTTAGGGATATCTTTTTCTGGATTAAAAGACAGATCCCACTTGTTCAGGTACATACCTCTAGGACCCATAAAGTAAGGCCCATTCCTAAAGATTAGATCTCGATCCTCCTTCTTTTCAAAGATGAATGCAAAATATCCTTTTCCACAGAAGATCTGCTGAACTTCCCCTTGTATTAGGGTTCTCCAATTTTTGTTCAACCAGACCTCCACTGAACGCGGGGATGGACATAGTCTGGTGAACAGACCAATGAGACCTTTCTTAGAAAGGGTAACAACTTTTCTTTTAGAAGCGGCCGAGCTGAGTTTTACCTCTGGGACTTCAGCTAGTTTAATGAACTTGGAAGAAGAAGACGCAGCTGCTTGGGCGGGAGGAAGGGAGGCCACGATTGTCTGGAACCTATCCTCAAAGGATGGAGCAGGCGGATCCATGGCCAGGGCCACCGACCAGTGGCGGAAGCCCTCAACGAAGGCTAGGGTTTGCTCAGGGCGGGGGCGATCTCTCTCAGATCACGCGGACTGATCAAATCTACTCAATCTAGCACTATTTCCATCTTTGTCCTTTCACTTTTGATGAAAAAAACAATTACATTGTATTTCAATTTATCATTAGGTTTTATTACTAAGGCAGGTTTTGAAACTTCCTATATTGTGAAATTAGGTAATGAGAAAACCCAACAACTCTCTTTCTATAATGGTCAAGAATCAAAATGTAGCTAAAAAGGAGGATAACAAACATTAACTAGAGATTCACCATTTTGCCTCACAAAATCCACGCAGCCTCAAGATCCACTGCACACTACTATATTGTTATTCCCTTACGATTCCAATGTCCATTGCCTTGTTTGGTAAGAGAATGGGAATTATACTTTGGTTGATCATTTTGAAGCTTGCAAAGTAGTAAAATAAATCATTGAACACATTACTATATTTGTATTCTCTAACAAAATTCCAATGTCCATTACCATGTTTGGTAAGAGAATGGGAATTATACTTTGATTGATCATTTTGAAGCTTACAAAATAGAAAAATAAATGATTAGTTTGAAAATAAACCTATAGTTGGGGGAGAAGAATAATGCACTTGCTGCAAGCCAAAACAAAACTTTAGCTGTAAGGAAATGAAGCAAAGGATTCAAGCATGGATATGGAAAGTTTGTAACAAGTATTTTAGAATATGTCAAATGGCATAGTGGATAAGTAGAGGAAAGCAGGAAGAGGGTCTAAAGTGACAGTGGTCACTGGAAACCATTGTTGTCAACACTATATAGTTGGATGACATGTATATGGAGCGTTTCTTCCATGTCCATCAAACACAAAATTTAGAGAAAACATGGCTAGAATTTATTAATGTCAATAATCACATTTGTAATGAAGCAGGGCAATCTTCAATTGTAGAAGTCATAGATGAAACAAAGGAGGAAAGTGAGTTTCCTTCATATGAAACAAACACCGAGGTTAGATAATAAGTGGTGGAAGAGGCAATATAAACAACAAGGAGAGATTACGCTGTTGGGGATAAACATAACATTGTATCTACTACTCTCCCATTTTTAATTGTTTCTACAGTTAAACCCTATTATGTCGTACCTTCAATGGCTTCTTCACTAATATCAAATGGAAATGGATTATATCATTGTTGATGATATGAAAAAGATTAAGGCTAATGACTATTTTCATGCCCTACAAAGTATTATCACACATTAAGCATGGTTGATGAAGACTTTAAATGATTCGATGGCCATGAAATAGAAAGTAGGAGTGAATGCAACAATTTGAGAAAAGTCTAAGTTTAAGACTCTTTCATTTATTTTAACTTTAAAAAATATTCATGTTAAAATCTTAAAGTCTTCTACACACATTATTCAGTAAAATAGGTGAGAGGTAAAATTATGGGTGAATTAAAATATGTTTTAATTTGAGTTGCTTCCAATCCACTAGTGCATCATATTATTAATATTGTTGTTGATATTTAAGAAGTTTACACTTTGTTGTTGAGTAGAGATTAGTTGTAGAAACTCTAAGGATATTTTGCAACTAATTGGTCTCATTTCTGGTTACCTTGGAAACCAAAACCGAAACAAATCCAAAATGATTATAACATGAAGTATATGGTCACTAAGTTTGAGGGAATGAATGAGCCAATCACGTTGTTAGACATTGACCTTGAAAATTATTTTCTTACTTTGTCCTCCTTATCAGATAAATTGTCTAATGTTATCTCTTTTGCATTGATTGATAATCCTCATTGTATTATTTTAAAGCTAGATAATATATATAAAGTTGATAATATTAACTTAAATGTAGTATCTAACATATGACAACTATTTTACAATAAAGTTCCACCCTTAAGAAGGAATAATGGCAAGTTGCTTGCTTATTAATCTTAATGGCAAACAAACCCTTGTTTTTTATAAACTTGAGTTTGAGTACACCAATAACATGGTTGAGAACAAGGCCGTAGTATTAGGGCCTAATAAATCCACCTAGATTAATATTGAATGTTTAAATTTTTTTATGATTCAAAGATCATTGTGAGGCAAGTAGAAAAATGTATCCATTTTAATTTTCATTTCATTTGATAAGTTATAAAGAAGAGATAAAGAATGTGATTTATGAATTCGAATATTTTAATAATAATTATGTATCCTTTTTAATTTTCATTTCATTTGATAAGTTATAAAGAAGAGATAAATAATGTGGTTTATGAATTCGAAGATTTTAATAATAATTATGTTCTTGATAAAGAGAATGTGGAAGTTGATGCTTTAGCTAATGTCTCTCTTCATATGTGTCCATTGGATAAATTATTAGGTCCCATATAACATTTTGAACTAGAGAGTTTTAAATGAAGATCAACATATTATAGAATTTTTAATCAATGAAGGGACATACCAAGATGCAATAATTGATGACAAAGAACATGAAAAGGCCTTGACTGATTGCAAATATGAGATGTTTAATTTCAAGGCCAATAATAACTTGAAGAATGTTTACTCTGGAGAAGTCGTCCAACTTAAAAAATCATTTCAAGAAAACTACTCGTATTAAAACAAACATTAACTTTTCATTGTGGTATGAGGTTATTAATCTTTCACTGAAAATCACCGAATGACTATTAATCTTAGTTCATGTTGTATTTTTGTTGAGATATAAGCATACATAAGGTTGTTTAAGTAATATCATTATGTGATTTCTTGGGAGTATCATGAATTAAGGGTTTATGATATTAAGGTCATTCAACATAAGCATACATAAGGTTGTTTAAGTAATATCATTATGTGATTTCTTGGGAGTATCATGATTTAAAGATTCATTCAATGTGTTACACCCTTGAAACCTAATACAAATCACTTTCAGTAAAAACAAGAAAATGCAGTAGGAGATCTAAGGAGGAGAAGTGCCTTGTCCGCCGAGGCTCTGATACCATATCAAATTGAGCACATAGATCTGTGGACAAACACTCAACTCACATGATAGATCACACAATTTACTTAGTTATTGAAGAATGAAACAGTGCAAAAATGGCTTGCAACTGTGAATGCTTTTCATTAATCAAAGAGTAATTAGATAGATAATTACAATGGTTAAGAGCATGTGTTTCCTCTTAGGAGGTCACGGGTTCAAATCCAGAGGGGGGTAGTGTATGTACACCTCTGTAGACTTTAGCAGTTAAATCGCTACGCAGAGGGGGGTCCGCTGTCCCACAAAACAAGGGGGTCTCATACACCAATTTGGTGTCTCGCTTGGTGGTGACCTTAAAAATAGATTATTATTATTATTATTATTACAATGAAGTACAATGGCTTTAATAGCCACAAGCAATTCGAATCCACATGAGGAAGTTCGAATTGATTAGACTCTACTTGACTGTAGGTAACCAAGACCTTGTCTAAATCACTATCGGAGGACTCAGTGGTTAATTGACCTTGTCTAAACTATAACCGAAGTTCATCGGAGCTCTAAAACACAAATAAAGTGTTACATTCAGTGTTGACTAAGGTTAACTGACAGTGGTAGGTGAGAAATGCGCCCCACATGTGTTTAGTCAAGTAAACCTAGCGCTAACTGAATGTAGAGGACTAGAACTGAATGTAACTGACTCCTAACTTAGCTTGACTAGTCATTAACTGAAGTGAACTGACCTTGGTTGGTTTCGACACTCCTAGTGGCTTCCTAAATTGTAGGGATTGATCTAGGAGGCTCCTAAACTTATGCAATCAAGTGCAATAAGTGGCAGTGAGCCTCAATTAGTGTTCCCCACACTTTAGTAACTGAAACATGTGCCCCAATTAGGTCAAGTGGACTCAATGGTGTTAATGACTATAAATAGACTGGGTGGACTCCCGATTTAGACATGACTCCCAATTTAGACATATGACCAAATTTGGACAAGGGAGGATTAATAATCCTAACACCCCCCCTGAATGCTAACTTGGACAAACTGTGGGCCCCGGTATCTAAGACCATAGGTCACCCATTACATCAAGTAAAGTAAAGTAACTGCTCAAAAACAAGGTGCTGGGGAAAAAACCACATGGGAAAAAATCCCCCCCTCTAATTAAGCAGGTAGAATCAGGATCAATCTGGTTCTTTTGTGCACAGGTATCCTGGGGCATGGCATGTGAACCTCTCCATCATTATTTTTGGAGGAATCTTCCTCTTTGGAAGAATAATTATATGCTCAACTAAATCAGAAATATAGACAGCTGCCGGATGAAGACTGGACCCATGTAGAGCAACTGAAGTCAACTGAAAAGTGAGAAAAGGTTCTTGAGAATTCAGAGAATGTGAGGAACACTCAAGAAACTGATATGTTGCATCCATGAACAGAAAACCATGAGTGGTAAGAACATCCCCAAGTGTTAGGAGCAGGTGTTCAGGCGGATGCAGAAAATCTTCCTCTTTACTAGTTCTGTGAGGAGATGAGCATGTGATCAATGGTAAAGAAGCACTAGGAATATTGAGAGCGAATGCTTGAGCTCCATAGTTTGATATATCTTCTGAAATAGATAATGAATCACATGATAAAATATCAGCAACCTCATATGAGGAAACTAACACCAAATCCCCATCAGCAGTTTTGAAGAGAAAGTGCGGTACTTGATTTTTCACACCGGAATTGGTGAGAGCAGCTACAAGCATGACTGAAGGCTTTTGGATTTTAAAATATGAACCAAATAATATCAGATCAGAAATTAAATCAGATCTAAATAGGTTCAAAACAGATCCAAACTGTGAAATGGAATCAAATCCCCAGTAGCAGTTTTGTAGGAGACTTGTGGTACTTGTTTCTTCACACCGTTGATGAGAACAGCTACAAGTGGTACTGAAAGATTAAGAATTTGATATATTAAACCAAGAAATATCATATCAGATCTAAATAAGATCATATCAGATCCAATAAGGTTAATATCATATTCAAATAAATGGTTAACCGAGATGGTGGATGCACAGCTTTCTTCTTCTTCAAAATTCTGAATTTTGGTGCATGCAATCCTGCAGGAATTTGCTGGAAAATATAGATCATGGGGAGTGAATGGATCACTCTGGTAATCTGATATTTCTTCCAAAATATCCAAGGTATCACATATTTGCACACCAACAACAACATTAGAGGGAGAAAAATCAAATTTCTCTTCACTTTCGGAAGCAATTACTAGTAAATTTTGCATAGAATTTAAAGGAAAATCACCGGTGAATGTTTGCATGGGAGTGCAACATAATTTTTCTTCAATATCAGAGATTCGAATGTCTTCTTCTGTTTCAGCAATACAAGAAGATGAGATATCATAGATCTCATGAACTTCCGGAGCATTAGGAGAAGGAGTCACTGCATGGAGACTGTCTTCAATTCGAATTGACTGTGTAGAAGTTTCTGCTTCTTCTTCATCTTGAACAACTTCATCAGAGAGAGTGGAGGCTGATATTTTTGGATCAAGAGTGCTTATGGTGCTGGATATTCTCTCCAAAATGCTATTATGATCATCATCAATCACTCCAAAGTTTCTGTCCAATCTTGTCCAGAGTTCCTTCGGGTCTTCAATATATTCCCTCGGGTCTTCAAAGTCCAGAGATCTAATGAGGTAGTGCAAGCTACGAGAAAGTTCTGTTGCTATTGTTCCAAAATCTCCATCACTTATATTTAGCTAGTCAATCTTACTAAAACACTCTTTATCAAGTCCAATAGACACCCGACAAAGACCTTTTCTTATCAAAGATGAAATCATCTCCTTCTTCCATTCTGAATAGTTTGAGGACAGGGTGAGAAGAGGAACTGATGAATCCATTCGAAGTTGTACCTACAAAACAAAAAGGGCACCGTAAGGTCGGATAGCCTGCACTTTTGGAATTTTATTCACACCCAGCTTATTTAATCAAGCAATCTTGATCAACAATTCCTTTGCTTGGGGTATTAAGTGGTAAATTCTCTACTTCTGGTGCAGTGTCGGAAGGAGCAATTTTGCTTAAAAAATGATCCAGTAGGATATCTAAGGAGGAGAAGTGCCTTGTTCGCCGAGGCTCTGATACCATATCAAATTGAGCACATAGATCTGTGGACAAACACACAACTCACATGATAGATCACACAATTTACTTAGTTATTGAAGAATGAAACAGTGCAAAAATGGCTTGCAGCTGTGAATGCTTTTCATTAATCAAAGAGTAATTAGATAGATAATTACAATGAAGTACAATGGATTTAATAGCCACAAGCAATTTGAATCCACATGAGGAAGTTCGAATTGATTAGACTCTACTTGACTGTAGGTAACCAAGACCTTGTCTAAATCACTATCGGAGGGCTCAATGGTTAACCGACCTTGTCTAAACCATAACCGGAATTCATCGGAGCTCTAAAACACAACTAAAGTGTTACATTCAGTGTTGACTAAGGTTAACTGACAGTGGTAGGTGAGAAATGCGCCCCACATGTGTTCAGTCAAGTAAACCTAGCGCTAATTGAATGTAGAGGACTATAACTGAATGTAACTGACTCCTAACTTAACTTGACTAGTCATTAACTGAAGTGAACTGACCTTGGTTGGTTTCGACACTCCCAGTGGCTTCCTAAATTGTAGGGATTGATCTAGGAGGCTCCTAAACTTATGCAATCAAGTGCAATAAGTGGCAGTGAGCCTCAATTAGTGTTCCCCACACTTTGGTAACTGAAACATGTGCCCCAATTAGGTCAAGTGGACTCAATGGTGTTAATGACTATAAATAGACTGGATGGACTCCCGATTTAGACATGACTCCCAATTTAGACATGACCAAATTTGGACAAGGGAGGATTAATAATCCTAACAGAAAACCTAATACAAATCACTTTCAGTAAAAACAAGAAAATGCACCATTTGCTTGAACTACTAATCCAAAAGAAGTTAGGAAATTATTGAATAACAAAATCATATATCTTGTCCTTCATTCATCTTGGGCCACAAATGTTGTTCTAATTAGAAAATGAGTAATGATTTAACATTGTGTGTCAACTTCATAACCTCGACACAACATAGAAAATTTAAACTACACTATGCCTACCATGGAACAAATCCTACAACAAGTGACCACTTGAGATGTTGTCACTCTTAAACAAATTCTATGGCTACAATCAAGTTTTAGTTTAAAAATTGGGTAGACTAAATATTGCCTTCAAAACCAAATGGGGACTTATTTTTACAAAAGAATGCTGTTTAAATTAAGAATTTGAGTGCTACTTTCTAGTGAATAATGAACATTGCATTTAGAGAACTCATTATCTAAAGCATAGTCATGTGCATGGATGGAATCATGATATTTTATAAGAAACAGTTTGACCATTTGCATCTTTTGAAGCAAATATTTGAGAAATGCAGGTAGTGTGGGATGTCATTGACACATAATATGTTAGGACACAAAAGGTAATGCAATCATTGGGAAAATTAACTTCGTTAGGTGATTCAACTTGGATTTTGCATAAATTATCAGACCCTTACAAAAGATGACCAAGAAGGATACAATTTTCCACTTGGAGAAGGTTGAGGGATCAACTCTAAAAAATATTTAGGTAGTTATTTCCATTACCATATCCTTAAATAATCCTAATTATGAAAAGGGTTTTTCATCTATTACTTTGTATCAAAGCATTCCTTAGTTGTTATGCTCATGCAAAAAAAAAGGAAATTAAGTTTTTTGTTTCATTCATGAGAAGTATGTCAAGGGGCTGAGTTCAAAACTTACATTTTAAAAATTCACTGTAATTGGGACAATGCACTCTTTTGATGCATTATGGATTGAATGAAATACACCAAAAATAACACTGGGAACTTCTCCTTATCTCCTAGTTTTAGGTAAATAAACGATATTACCTTCTAATATATTCTCAACATATTTGAAAATGTTGTAGGAAACAAACAACGATGGCTCTTCAACCATCCAAACAAAATCAATACTCTCAATTGAATTTTGGGTGAGAGGGAAAAAACAAGGCAGAATTTTGTTTCTCATCTAAAGTTGGTTAAGCATTAGTTTGACAAGCACACATTGGATGATAATGTGTTTCAAGTCTAGGATTTTGTCCTCAAGTGGGACAGGGCTACTGAATCAAAGTCAAAACATTTGAAGTTCTAAGAGATTTGGTTGAGACTTGTTGCAGCTGCAACAATTCTCCCATTTTTTTTTGAAATTTTGGACCCTCCTTTTTTATTTTATCTTGCCTGGGAGTGTGTGGATTCATGAACTCTATTTTGTTCTTCCCTCTGCTACAGTTTGGTTTGAAGTGAGGTCAATTTCTTTCATGCTTTTCGGAAAACTGCTTCCTGTCAGCAAACGCGTTAATGGTGGAGTTTTGAAAATGATGTCTTTTTGGTCTGAATGATTTCCCTCATCACTATCGGAAGTTTGTTTACGTTTAAGTCGGAGCTTGTTTCTCTTTGCTATCATTGTTTTGGGGGTTAAACGAACTATTTTCATCACTTCCCAGCCTAAATTATTTGAACACTTAATACTTGGTTTTTCGATAAATTTTCGTTGTCGGAAATTTTTGAACAGTAAAATGGAAGCCGTAGTCTTTACGTTTTCCGCCGTTGCGGAAGCTAAACACTGAATGTTTCGACGGTTAGCTCTTTTCTTTTCTGATGCCGAGGTTTTTGACTTTGCGATATTTTGCTTTTCGCTCTCGGAACGGTTTATAACCTTAATTGGAGGCCATAGTCCTTATGTCGTCCGCCGTTGCGGCTCCTCAACAGACTAACCATCCGACGTATAACTGTTTCGCTTGACGATGAATAGTTGTTTTTTTTGCCTATTCCGTGTCTTATTGTTTTTCTCTTCGCTATTGGAAAGTTTTACAACTTTAATCGGAAGCCATAGTCCTTATGTCGTCCGCCGTTGCAGCTCCTCAACAGACTAACCGTCCGCCATATAACTGCTCCGATCGCCGATGGTTTTATGATTACCAAGACCCGTAGTTGGTTTGACATCCGTCGTTGCGGCTTTCTAGTAAACTATCTTTCTGCCGCTTAATTGGTTTATCTACCGACGCAGTACCGGTTAGGCCTCTGAGCTTTCGATCGTCGATATCCTCAGTTGGTCGCGGAGCCCGTAGTCTTTCCGTCACCCGCCGTTGCGGTTCTTCTTTGAACTAATCAACCGATCCTTAGTGAGTCCACTTGCCGATGAAGTTTTTCCCGCCGACGCCTTATGATTAGTCTTTTCGATCCCCAATGCATGGACGACAGTTGCTGTTGTTTTATGTTTCCATGGCTTTATTACTTAAACCTTTTCTTTTCGATGATTTGTTTTCTCTATTGGAGCATTTTTAATGTTTGATCGGAGGTTTAGTCTCTTGTGTCATCGACACGGTGGTTGCATTGAGCTCATCATCACCGGCGTTTAGTCATGGAAACTTTCGATCGCTGCATTTTTCATTTGAAAGCAAAAGCCGCAATCTGATTGTCTTCCGCAACGGCAGCTCCGGAACGGACTAACCATCTGCCATACAAATTTTACCTTTCGCCGATGTTTTTATGTTGACCGCAGAACTCGCAGTCTGATGGTCTTCGGCCATTGCGGCTGGGAATAGGACTATTCTTTCGTAGTCCTTAGTTCTTCCGCTTGTCGATATGTTTTATTTTCCGCGGAGCCCATAGTATTTCCGTTTTCCGCCATTGCGGTTGCGTAATGTGCTAACCATCCGACTTATAGAGTTTCCGACGTCGATAGACCTAATGATCTCGCAGAACTCATTGTCTATCTGAAGCCCGCCATTACGGCTATTAATAAAACTATCCTGTCGATGCTTTACTGATTTTTCCCGCTGGTGAGGGTTTTTCTCGCCTGTTCTGTGTGTGTTTTTTCCCTATCTTATGGGTGGCGGAGGTTTCATATTATTATCCTTTTAAGGTTTTTTACGACGAGAGGGCAGTACAGGGCCTCATTTTGATGATCAGTTTTATTGTTAGTATGGTTTACATTTGTTGAAGAGATGCAGTTCATATTAATGTTGAGTTTTTCGTTTAACTGTAGACAGACTTAGAAGATTGTTTTCAGATCCGGTTTGATGATTGTTGATGTGAAGAAGACATCTCTAAAAGAAAAGTTAGAAGCAGAGATGTTGCTCACAGATAGAAGATAGTGAAAGGTTGAGATCAACAGGTTATTGAACCAAATTGGTAGCAGCAGAGGCCCAGGCTTGGAAATGGCTCATCAGTTTCCAAGCTGGTCTCTTTTACAAAGCGCTTGTAAATATTAATCTAAAATGTAACGTATTGGACGAATCATGAGCACTCACAAAGGACAAAGTTATAAGATTAAAACGGTTGGGCAGCCCAAAGGTCACCCGGCGGGGCAACCCAAAGGTTTTGTTGTTTTTGTATAAAGATAGGAAAGTTAGAGGGATGAATGGAATTTTTCCCAGTGAGATTTGTGAGGACATATTGTAAGAAGGACAATTTCCTTTTGTAATAGATAATTACAATTTGCCTGTGGGAGAAAGCTTGGTGGAATGTTCAAATGTTGTGCTATGGATTTGTTGAAGAGAAACTATTTCGTTTTCAGCTTTGTGTCCATTAACTGTGAGATAGTTCTAACTCTGTGAACGTATGTTCTTGTATGAATGTTCTCTGGTTTATTTTATGAAAATTTCCACTATGAGTAATGAATGTTGTTAAAAAACAAATGGATATCTGGTTCAAATATCTTTAAATGTTCATGTGTTTTGAAAGAAGTATCAGCTATCTGTGATTTTTCATGATGCATGTACAAAATACATTACTCACTAATGAATGATAATTTTTCTCCCTAGGGATAGGTTAGGTAGTTATTTTTAATTTCTTGTTGTATGTGATTTAGATACGAGAGAGTTTAAGACGAGAGGTAAGAACCTGCGCATCACATTGTGACCGCCCCTCATATTCTACATCAATCTGCATTTTAGATAGACACTTGCATATCATACTTAAAACTAAAAACACAAAAATATACACGGTGGACCGGGCCGCAACCGGTAAAACCTGTTATTTTTGTTACTTGACCTACGGTAGCCAGACCGCAAACCGGACGGATTCCCCATACCAAACAGTAATGGGATAGTTGGTAACGTTTACGGGGGAGAATCCCTTACTGTTGTTGCCTGCGAATTTCCAGGCCTCAACAGTTTTGGCGCTAGAAGGAGGGCCGCTAGTGCATGGCTGGCTAAGGAAACCCGCTTTCTCGATATTATTCCACCTGTGACAGTTCAGAAAGCAGTTTGTTTCCCAATCCAATTCCTGAAGAGAAGGGTAAAGAGCACTTGTATTCTGTCGATAATGAATTAGTTAATGATCTGAGAAGACACACTAGGGCATATGTGAAGAAGATTGAAGGATTATCGATTATCCCTGACTTGCCCAGAAGAGAATATAAAAATAAAGACTGTCCTATGTTGGAAGACTCAGTGTTGGTTGGAGATTTGGAAGAACTGGTAGAAATAGCCTTACAGGAAGTGGTTCAGCCTTTAAATCAAGTGGGCCCAAATACACCTTACTGTTCACCTGTTCATACTCCTATTCATTCACCACCTCACTCTCCACCCAGACTCATGGCAGGAATAAACTAAAATCAACCACCTAGCCCACCAAATCCACCACCTGCTTGGAAAGCCAGATCACCTTTAAACCTAACACCTCCTTTGCATGATTTACCTCAAGCTTTTGAAAAGATGCTGCCCAAGTTTGATCCAAATGAGAAGATGTTAGTAGATGACCATTTACAAATTTTTTATTTGGCAATAGAAGGAATGAGGGCTGGGGAGCATGAGGATGTCGTTTGTATACTTTTTCCGCATACCCTTAAAGGAGTAGCAGCATCATGGTATTTTGGTTTGCCTGCAAACTCTATCCTAGACTGGGATACCTTTGAAAGGAATTTTAGGAGTAAGTATGCAACCCAAAAAACTCATGCCGCTCTCATGAAAGGACTGTGCGCCTTAAAGAAAGAAATAAAAGAGAAGGTGCATAGTTTTACCCATGTTAGAATAATCAACCCATAGTTTACCCACTTAGACATTAATTTCATTATTTCTGTCTTATTTGCCTAGTTCAGGTGTCCCACCTTGTGCAAGTTGCTAATTGCCTATCCATAGAGGTCAAACTTGCCATATTTGACCCATGTAGCGCTTGGGAAATACTTAGGAATCAAATATGCTTTATTCCTGGCCTCCTAGGTGCCTATCTGCTTTTTTTGCTTTACTGCCTGCTTTTTCAGTGTTTTAAGGCACATAGGAAAGCAAGACTAGGTGAGGTGAACTAGTTTTTTGTCCTCTTCATCCTCCACTCTTTTCTCCATGCAAAAGCATGTATGAGCTGCCATTCCACTACTCTTTAGATTTCCCATTCGCCCTTGCCAATTCGTGAGCTCCATGACAGATTTGGGATCAGCTTTTTACACCTATGGGGGATTTGCCTATTTTGAGTAAGCCTGCTTTATGCTAGTTTTGGATGCCTCCTTATGCATTCGACCTATTGATGTATTCTATATATTCATCAACCTATGTTATTACAGGGTTGGCTATTGTACACTCAGTTAATATAATTTTGTGTTACAGCTCCATATTCAGTCTCCATTGTTAGCAATTTTGCATGATCAATTGATAATTGTTGTGGGTAAAATTAATCTACTGCTGGCCTGAATTTCTACATGGTATCAGAGCCATTGTAGGTTATTACTCTCCTTCAAAATTTTTTTTGCAGGTTCGACATCAAGACTGGGAGCCTTCTACTGACAGCTGGGACAGATTTTCTAAAGCTATGGATTCACAGAAAACTATCTTGACTCCTTTCAACTATTTTGAATGGAAAGCAGAGATGGAGATCTTTTTGAGAGCTAAAGGAATCTACAGGGTGACTATGGCTGCAGAAGCAGAGCCCAATGCTGCTACAGAGAAGATCAAATGGCACAATCGAAGAGATGAGGCCTATGGCCTCCTATGTCTCAGTATTTCCCGAGACCTCCTTTTCCATCTCGATGGATTAACTTCACCGGATCAAGTATGGGAGAAGCTTTCTGATCTTTTTGGAAAGACAGATGAGATGAGGGGACATCAGATCGAAAATGAGCTGATTTCTCTGAGTCCCAGTAGCTTTGAATCCCTGCAGCTATATTTCTCCAAGTTCAAAGCACTAGTTTTGCAGCTGAAGCAGTGTGGTATCGAAAAGAAAGATGATCACTCGTATTGGCCATCCTCTCGAAGCTAGGACCTGACTACTCAGTCTTTGTTTCGACCTTCTATGCCACAAAACTCACAGCTCGAACATGGAAGATGCCTAGCCTTGCAGATTTCATGGAATCTCTCACACAAGAACAAGACAAGATGGTGATGATGGGCACCATCAAACCATCCAAAGATCAAGCTTTGATTGCTGGAGATTCAAGGGTGGATTCAAAAAGCAAAAATAAAGCTAAAATGCCACCTGAGCAAAGGAGAGACAAGAAGCAGTCTCCAGAGGATCAACAAGGACCCAAGAAAAATACCCAGAAGAAGAAAAACAAAGGTGAAATGAACAAGTGCTCATACTGTTCGAAGGGAAATCACACTGAAAGCTCTTGTATGAAAAAGCAGATTGATATGCTGACCCAACTCCTGGAGAAGAATGGCATCTCCCTTCCAGAAAGCTCAAAGAAGAGAGAAGGAGGATCAAGTTCAGATGACAGAGAGAGAGTTCATGCATTGGTTGCTGGCACATCAAGCTCACCCAGTTTTATCATTGATTCTGGAGCTTCAAGACACATGGTTTCGACTAAGGAGGCCTTCTCCTCACTGGATATGTTGAAAGGACCATCTATTGTACTGGGAGAGGACTCTCTCACTGAAAGTAAAGGCAAAGGAAGGATAGATATTGATCATGGTAAGTTCAGCAATGTGCTGTATGTCCCTGGTCTCGCCTCCAACCTCCTGTCAGTGTACCAGATGACCCACACTGGGTCTCCTAAGAAAGTCATATTCTCCCCCGATGAAGTTGAGATCACAGAAATCTCAAGTGGTAGATTCATTGCAAAAGGAGTAGCGAATCATGCTCAAAAGGTATACATTTTTTCACACTTCCTACCTTACTCAAACCCCTCTGCTCTTCTCATTCATGCTAATGAAGCCAGCAAGCTGTGGCATGAAATATTTGGCCATCTAAATTACAA
>LPNX010270101.1:514840-533134 GCA_001517045.1 Pseudotsuga menziesii
TCTCTCTAATGATTGTAAAACAAATTCGAAATCAAATACATTGCATTTCTCCTCATTTAAAAGCTTATCAAAATGAAGTATGGGATTTACTTAAATGTTTTAATGCATTTAATATTGTATCGATTCCAAGACTTAAGAATGCAGCAGTTGACTTGTTGGCCACCTCAGTTGCGAGGCTTGTGCCCTCTAATAATCGGTTCTCTGTTGAATTGCTTTTCAGGCCTTCAGTTCCAGATATGATTAGCAACCAACGAGTTTTTGATGATGATCAACAAATTATAGAATGCTTGACAAATGACGAAACCTTCAAAGGGGTGATTATTGATGATGAAGAACATCAAGCCGAGTTAAAATTCGATAATTTTATTCCTAAAGGAGTCAGGACTTTAGAGCGAATGTTTGATTTAAATGAGAAATTTATAAGACCAATGAATGTGAAGACTCATAGCTCGTCTTTACAGTTCGAGTTGATTAATTTGGGGACTGAAATTGAGCATAAATATGTGAATTTATGAAAGTGTCACTCCCCAGGTGAAAGGAATAAGTTTATCAGTCTTTTCAAACAATACAAAGATGTTTTTGCCTGGACGTATGAAGATCTGAAGACATATGACACCAATATTATCCAACATGTTATCCCCATCAGATCTGGAATCAAACCTTATCAGCAGCCTTTAAGGAAAATGCATCCAAAACTAGAACCTTTAATCCAGAATGAAGTTAAGAAACTATTGGATGCTAGAATTATCTTCAAGGTTAGACACTTGGAATGGGTTTCAAATCTGGTACCGGTAAGGAAGAAATACAGAGAAATTAGGCTATGTGTGGATTTTAGAAACTTAAATCGCGCTTCAGATAAAGACAATTATCCTGTTCCACCCATGGAACAGATATTGCAAATGGTTTCGGGTTCTGAATTATTCTCTTTATTAGATGGATTCTCAGGCTACAATCAAATATTAGTAGCTAAAGAAGACAGAATTAATACGACATTCAGAACCAGGTGGGGAACTTTTGCTTACAGAAAGATGCCCTTTGGACTCATAAACGCTGGAGCTACTTTCCAGAGGGCTATGGACATAGCTTTCCACGGTTTGATTGGCCGTAGTGCTATAGTATACCTCGATGACATCATGATATTCTCAAAGAAAAGAGAGGAACACGCATTTCATTTAAAGTAGATTTTTGAACGTTGCCGAAAATATGGTATCTCACTAAACCCCAAGAAGTGCGTGTTTGCTGTTACAGAAGGTAAGTTGTTGGGTCATGTGGTTTCTAAGAAGGGGATTTCCATAGACCCAGAAAGGATCAAAGCCATCGAACAGATTCCCTTACCCCATAATAAAAAGGGCATGCAATCATTTATGGGGACAATAAATTTCGTGCGAAGGTTTGTGCTAGATTTCGCTCAATTTGTTAAACCTTTGCAGCAACTCGTAAAGAAAAGTGTACAATTCAAGTGGACTGATGTAGAGAAGAACACATTTAGTAAAATAAAGACAGTTGTTGTGCACGCACCCTTCCTCAAAAGTCCGGATTTTGAGAAAGATTTTATTTTGTACACTTTCGCATTTGATGATTCACTAGCAGCTGTGCTTACCTAGAAGGAAGATGGGGGAGATGAGTTCCCCATATCCTTTATGAGCACCGGTCTGCAAGGGGCCGAATTGAATTACCTAGCTGTGGATAAACAAGCTTATGCCGTGTTCAAAGCGGTAAAACAATTCAGGCCATACATACTTAAGAACCAGACAAAGGTAATCGTTCCACACCCGGCTGTAAGGTCTCTTTTCGTACAAAAAGAGTTAGGAGAAAGAAGAGGCAACTGGGTAACAACTCTACAGGAGTATGACCTCGAATTCAAGCCAGCCTCCATATTTAAAGGGCAGGGATTGTGCAAACTAATGACTGAAAGTAAAGACAATGAAGAAAAGAACTGGGAAAACGAAGCTGAGTTACATTTGATGGATGTATGTCCTCTTTTCACAGCTCCAGACTCCTAGTATCGAGACCTTGTGCATTACCTTCAGACGGTATTGTTATCGGAACACTGGAATGCTAAGCAAAGAAGAGCACTGTGGCTTAAATCAGCCTCATATCAGATGGTTAAAGGAATATTATTCAAAAAGAATTATGATGGAGTTTTTCTTAGATGCTTAGAGAGAGAAGATGCGAAGAAGGTCATAATAGACTTACACGATGGGCCTGTTGGAGGACACTTCTCCGGAGATACAACAGCCCATAAAATTTTCAGAGGCGGATACTATTGGCCCACACTGTTCAAAGATGCACATGCCCATGTTAGAAAGTGCGATATCTGCCAAAGGTGTGGTGGAAGACAAGTTAAAGCAGCAGGACCATTAAAGCCTGTAATGATAACGTAACCTTTTGAGCAGTGGGGGATGGACATCATTGGAGAGATAAAGCCAAATTCTTCCTTGCAACACAAATATATTATGATGGCAACCGACTACTTCACTCATTGGGTCGAGGCCATTCCGTTGCGTAAAGTAAATGAAGATGCGGTCATGGATTTCTTGCAAGATCATATTATGACCAGGTTTGGAGTTCCAATTTATTTAGTTTTCGATAATGCTACTTATTTTTCCTCTATTAGATTAACTGCATTTTCTCATGAGAAAGGAATTAAGTTGCATTACTCTGCAAATTACTATCCACAAGGAAATGGTTTGGCTGAATCTATGAACAAGAATCTGATTAGAATTTAAAAAAAGACTGTGATAGAAAACCAGAGGAGTTGGCACTCAACATTACCAAATGCTCTTTGGGATGATAGGGTCACCCCTAAGACTTCGTTAAGTGTGTCCCCGTATACCCTTGTTTATGGAAAAGAGTCCATTCTACCCCCCAATATCATGCTACCCTCTTCCATAATAGCTCAAGAATCTAGAGGATCAGATAATGAAATCTTGCAGATAAGGATACATAATCTTTTGAAGGCAGAGGAATCTAGATCCAGGGCCAGAGAACGTTTTAAACAACAACAAAAGGTAGTAAAGAGATGGTTTGATAAACACAAAGTTGGAACAAAATATTTTGAGGTGGGATATTTGGTTCTCAAATGGGACCACCCCCATGATGAGAAAGGAAAACACACGAAATTTCAACAGTTATGGGTAGGCCCTTTCCAGATTGCGGCAAAACTTGGCCCCTCAACCTATAAGTTGCAAGATTTACAGGGATGGGAAGAGAGCTTACCAGTAAATGGTCTAGTTCTTAAGCCTTAATTTTCTTGATTTTGTTTATTTTGTTCCGTGTTGTACATAAATAAATTGATTGCTTGGCTGTTTATTTTTTAGTTTAGATTTTGATTGATTTCAATAAAAGAGGCAAACTTTTGGTTGCATGGAGGGCATTAGAATTCTGGATTAACTGAAATCCTTGATTATAAGACTGTGTACTATTGTTTTATCTGAAAGAATTTCTTCTAGTTTAACAGTTTTCCTAAATGGCTATGAACACATTGAAGTCCTACTTAATCCTTGTAAAATAACTCAGGATCAAAAGTATGGAACACTCTTTCGAGGCTCCATCCATTTCACATCTAAAAATGTCCTAGGGGGTGACAACAAAAGACCCACGAAAAGGAAGCAGGGTAAACAATATATTATATATAAATGATCCCATGCCAAGAATTGAAAGCCAAAAGGAAAATAAGAGTCAAAACTCCTAAGAAAGCAATATGTATCAAGACAAAGTACTGAATCATATGAGTACAAAATTGCCAAAAGTTCTTCTCCGTCCGTGAGCTGAAAATTAAATACATCTCTCACACAAAAGGACACTATGGATAGAGGAGCTTGAATAAAAATTCAGAAAGAAAGGCATGCAGGAGGACTCAAAAAAGGACAAAAAAGTCCAAAAGCACAAAAGTGAAAAATGGCATGGGAATGAGGAACAAATGAATATTCCTGTTTACCATATGTTACAATCCTGTGGTGTCCAAGCTGGAAGCTACCCGAAGACAGAGGTAAAAAATGAAACTCATATTCTTGGCCTCAAAAGAGTTATCTTGACTTTGAAATCTTGGGTTCCATTTTCCTAAATTGGACCATCATCAATGATTAAAAGTACATATATTTGCCATTTGGGAAATCCATACATCTAGAATAATTCAACATGTTGGTTTTATTGTTAAACAGTTTGTTACTTAAGGAAGAAATTGTACAGAGATCTAGGTTCACCAGGTAGTCGCCAATTGTTGCAGCTGCAACAATTCTCCCAAATTTTTTTTGAAATTTTGGACCCTCCTTTTTTATTTTATCTTGCCTGGGAGTGTGTGGATTCATGAACTCTGTTTTGTTCTTCCCTCTACTACAGTTTGGTTTGAAGTGAGGTCAATTGCTTTCATGCTTTTCGGAAAACTGCTTCCTGTCGGCAAACGCGTTAACGGTGGAGTTTTAAAAATGATGTCTTTTTGGTCTGAATGATTTCGCTCATCGCTATCGAAAGTCTGTTTACGTTCAATTCGGAGCTTGTTTCTCTTTGTTGTCACTGTTTCGGGGGTTAAACGAACTATTTTCATCACTTCCCAGCCTAAATCTTTTGAACACTTAATACTTGGTTTTTCGATAAATTTTTGCTGTCGAAAGTTTTTGGACAGTAAAACGAAAGCCGTAGTCTTTACGTTTTCCTCCGTTGCAGAAGCTAAACGCTGAATGTTCCGTCGGTTAGCTCTTTTCTTTTCCGATGCCGAGGTTTTTGACTTTGCGATATTTTTCTTTTCGCTCTCGGAACGGTTTATAACTTTAATCGGAGGCCATAGTCCTTATGTCGTCCGCCGTTGCGGCTCCTCAACAGACTAACCATCCGACGTATAACTATTCTGCTTGCTGATGAATAGTTGTTTTTTTTGCCGATTCCGTGTCTTATTGTTTTTATCTTCGCTATCGGAAAGTTTTACAACTTTAATCGGAAGCCATAGTCCTTATGTCATCCGTCGTTGCGGCTCCTCAGCAGACTAACCGTCTGCCATAAATTGCTCCGATCGCCGATGGTTTTATGATTACCAAGACCCATAGTTGGTTTGACATCTACCGTTGCGGCTTTCTAGTAAACTATCTTTCTGCCACTTAGTTGGTTTATCTGCCGACGCAGTACTGGTTAGGCGTCTGAGCTTCTGATCGCCGATATCCTCAGTTGGTTGTGGAGCCCGTAGTCTTTCCGTCACCCGCCGTTGTGGTTCTTCTTTGAACTAATCACCCGATCCTTAGTGAGTCCGCTTGTCGATGAAGTTTTTCCCGTCGACGCCTTATGATTAGTCTTTCCGATCCCTGATGCATGGACGACAGTTGCTGTTGTTTTATGTTTCCATGGCTTTACTGCTTAAACCTTTGCTTTTCGATGATTTGTTTTCTCTATCAGAGCGTTTTTAATGTTTGATCGGAGGGCTAGTCTCTTGTGTCGCCGACACGGCGGTTGCGTTGAGCTCATCATCGCCGGTGTTTAGTCATGGAAACTTTCGATCGCTGCATTTTTCATTTGAAAGCGGAAGCCGCAGTCTGATTATCTTTCGCAACGGTGGCTCCGAAACGGACTAACCATCCACCATATAAATTTTCCTTTCGCTGATGTTTTTATGTTGACCGCAGAACTTGCAGTCTGATGGTCTTCCGCCGTTGCGGCTGGGAATAGGACTATTCTTCCGTAGTCCTTAGTTCTTCCGCTCGCCGATATGTTTTATTTGCCGCGGAGCCCGTAGTCTTTTTGTTTTTCGCCATTGCAGCTGCGTAATGCGCTAACCATCTGAATTATAGAGTTTTCGATGCCGATAGACCTAATGATCTCGCAGAACTCGTTGTCTATCTGAATCCCGCCATTGCGACTGTTAATAAAACTATCATGCCGATGCTTTACTGATTTTTCCCGCCGGTGAGGATTTTTCCCGCTTGTTCTGTGTGTGTTTTTTCCCTATCTTATGGGTGGCGGAGGTTTCATATTCTTATCCTTTTAAGGTTTTTTACGATGAGAGCACAGTACAGGGCCTCATTTTGATGATCAGTTTTATTGTTAGTATGGTTAACATTTGTTGAAGAGATGCAGTTCATATTAATGTTGAGTTTTTCGTTTAACTGCAGACAGACTTAGAAGATTGTTTTCCGATCCGATTTGATGATTGTTGCTGTGAAGAAGATGTCTCTAAAATAAAAGTCAGAATCAGAGATGTTGCTCACAGATGGAAGATAGTGAAAGGTTGAGATCAACAAGTTATTGAACTGAATTGGTAGCAGCAGAGGCCCAGGCTTGGAAATGGCTCATCAATTGCCAAGCCGGTCTCTTTTACAAAGCGCTTGTAAATCTTAATCTAAAATGTAACGTATTGGACGAATCATGAGCACTCACAAAGGACAAAGTTATAAGATTAAAACGGTTGGGGGAGCTCAAAGGTCACTCAGCGGGGCAACCCAAAGGTTTTGCTGTTTTTGTATAAAGATAGGAAAGTTAGAGGGATGAACAGACTTTTTCCCAGTGAGATTTGTGAGGACATATTGTAAGAAGAACTATTTCCTTTTGCAATAGATAATTACAATTTTCCTGTTGGAGAAAGCTTGGTGGAATGTTCAAATGTTGTGCTATGGATTTGTTGAAGAGGAACTATTTTGTTTTCAGCTTTGTGTCCATTAACTGTGAGATCATTCTAACTCTGTGAACCTATGTTCTTGTATGAATGTTCTCTGGTTTATTTTATGAAAATTTCCACAATGAGTAATGAATGTTGTTCATAAACAATTGGCTATCTGGTTGTTCAAATATCTTTAAATGTTCATGTGTTTTGAAAGAAGTATCAGCTATCTGTGATTTTTCATGATGCATGTACAAAATACATTACTCACTAATGAATGATAATTTTGCTCCCTAGGGATAGGTTAGGTAGTTAGTTTTAATTTTTTGCTGTATGTGATTTAGATGCGAGAGAGTTTAAGACGAGAGGTAAGAACATGTGCATCACATTGTGACCGCTCCTCGTATTCTACATCAATCTACATTTTAGATAGGCAATTGCATATCATACTTAAAACTAAAAACACAAAAATATACACGGTGGACCGGGCCGCAACCGGTAAAACCTGTTATTTTTGTTACTTGACCTACGGTAGCCGGACCGCAAACCGGACGGATTCCCCATACCAAACAGTAACAGGCTAGTTGGGAACGTTTACTGGGGAGAATCTCTTACTATTGTTTCCTGCGAATTCCCAGGCCTCAACAAGACCATATCAAGTTGCAAAGAATACTAGCATTGAAACTTAAGATTTGCAAGACATGGAGGGATTTTATTACCCCCTTCCATTGAATGACCAATTTTCGAAGCCATATTTCAGTTAGCACACCCTTAAGGTGGTCTAGCTTGTACATATAAGGATTTAATTGCTTTGTACATTATTATTTTCTTTAATGTTATCCTTCAATTATTTTGTTTCATGCTTGGTTTTTGTAAGTAGTTTAATTTCATGCTTGGTTTACATAAGTAGTTTGTTTGTGTTCATTCACTTAGTTGCAAGTTGTTTCATTCTTTTGATTTTATGTTTTCTTAAATTAGTATATTGATTTCACATTTTAGTTTTATTTTGTAGAATCCAATGTCTTTGCTATAAAAAGATTCGATATAGCTTTCTATTGGCTATGAGCTTGAGGTAAAATGAATTTGACTGTGGATCGTGGATGCTAAAGAATAGTCACTATTAGTGGCAGCCATGAAGCTTTCCAACTAATTAATCTTTTAACTATTCCCATGCATTAATTTCATTAACAAGATAATGTTCCCAAGGAATCCATTCACTCACACTAAATGCATAGATCATGTGAAAGGTGGAGATTAGAAGTCCAAAGGAAAAAGTTTAAAGGAGACGCTTTAAATATAGAGACATGGATAATTTTAACAAAAAAAAAATAGAAGGCAACCAAACCCATCTTGCCTATAATTGGTCACTTTTTCCTTAGCATGTGAGTTGCTAAGCAACATTTTGAAAATAGAAGGTAGAGAAATAAAGTTAAGTTATTTACAAGGTGATACAACCAATCTCCATTAGGGTTATAGATGTTTGGATAACAATGGAGAAAGGTTTTTGATGTTGTGGTGACTCCATTGAGGTTATGGACACTCTCGTGCAATGGAGAAACATAAGGGATCCTTTATTTTGTACATGCGAAATATTTTCACCCCAAATCTAAATAGACCATGTGATCATGATTGCAGTTTGGATCATCAATTCATGATAAAGTTAATAAATTTCATCATTTTCCATATTTTGCATAGTTGTTGAAGTTCATTAATATGGTCTGCGAGAATAATCACTGGTTCCCTTGCAATGAAGGCCTTTGGAAATTTTGCTTGTGTTTAATCCTTAGACTTCGATTTAAAGCAGATAAATATATCTTCACTTCTAGTTTGTTGCTCAATGGTTTTTGTCAAAGATTCTTGATTAAGTCTGTTGTGTCACCATTTGTTGAAGTCCTCAACAAACCCCATGCCCTAGGCACTAGAGGCCCTTTTTTTTTGAAGTCATGAAAAAATGTTACCTTCTTTTTTATTTGATATTTTGATGTGATCGATGCTGTTGGATTATTTCAATTTCTTTAATTGGTTTCCTAATGCTGAAATGGTATAATGATGTCAAAACCCTCTTACTCATAAAGACTTTACTGAAGTGCCCTTGTTTGTATTGTAATAGTTTGATGATGGTGTTTTCTTTTCTTCTCACTATGGAGTATCCTTGAGCAATTCATATTAGTGACATGGCAATGGTGTGAATGGAATAATAAGAATGCCATGCTTAGAATCAAATTCATAATAATAAACACACACGTAAACATGCATTCTGATCAAATACTTTCACTTAGCTGCATTATTATTCATCCCAATGATAAGTGTTTCATCATTGATGGTTGGTGCATGTATCGTTAGACCAAGATGGTTCTTTTTGTGCAAAGATAATATTCAATGCATAACTTCCATTATTACATCTTTTTTTCAAGGTAATTATTTGGGGGGGAACCCCTAGGAACCACACCTCATTTCGAGGATGGTACCCTAGATTCTTCAAGGCACAAATCCATGTCAACAACATGGCTCAAATTCATTACAACAATATTCTAATTATGAGCTCAACATGTCACTTAGGGGAATAGAACCTAGGTGGGGAGGATAACACTCTATCCCGCAAACACTCAGGCTAGACCCAATTGACACCATCATTACATCTATAATTAGATTTCATTAATTATTGCTAATGAGATTCCACAAATTAATGCTTAAATCTAATCAATGCATTGACACACTTATTGTACTTTAAAGTGTGTTTAGTTGCAATTGTGGATGATGAAGATTGACAAGCATGGGAAAGTCATATGAAAATTAAAATATTGAAAAGGGGCGACAATGGTTTTGTTTTAATTATTGATGATCTGCCTAGCCCCTGTAATGACGATTTGCAAAACAGATATCTTAGCTTTGTAAAACTAATAGGGGATTCTTGTAGGCTTTGGAAAAATAACTAAGAGAACACCAATCATAAAACAAATCAGAAATAAAAAGATTGGAATGGTGAAAATACATGGTGTCCATTTGGTTTCAACTATTAGTTATCACTTATTATATGTGGCATTATTTCTTGAAACTAAACATCTATTTACATAAAATAGACAAAGCAAATGGTCCAAGTAGGGAAAAATACTCTCAAATGTTTAACAAAGGATTTGATATAGTGAATAACCCCTATGATCATTTAAACCAATCATAAATCCAATCACACATCTAAGAAACTAAATGTCCCAAGAAGTGCACAAACTATGTATGAATAAATAGATCAACCTTGCAAAAGACTTAGTACCCAATGAAGTCATTAGAGTGCTTGTTCAACACAAAGAAACATTGATAAATTAATAAAGAGGGAATGGAATACCAAGAACCACCCAAGAACATAATTGAATCATTGGGAATGGAAGTCCAATGTTTCAAAAGATGACCGAGATATCTAAGAATTGTGTGGAGGAATTGCCCTATAGTTGGATGTCCCATGAGTTCCTTATAGATATAATAACCAAAGGCAACACGGATAAATGCATTTCCATCTTGAAGCCTCTGGTAAAAAACATAAGTTATAGAGACACCAAGATGAATCTAGTTGGTGTTGATTATTTCTCACATGAAAAAAACTATTAGATCTTCTTGACACAACGTTTTATTTCATTGAATACTCAAGATAATGTTGGCTTTCCTAGTGATGTATTTTGGTGGAGAGGTTGTCATTGCTTCTTGAAGATCTAGGAAGCATGTTTTTACCTTTGAAGATCTATTGAACCCTACATTGAGTTAGAAAACACATTGAGAGCTAAAACACATCACTGAGTGAGTTGCAGTTGTTGCTTGGACAAGGGATCCCTTTCCAAACCTTGTTAAAAAAAGAAAGATGGAGAGGGAGGTAGGGCACATCGTCAGAGAGATTCCAATTCTACCTAAAGACATAAGTAATGCATTCTAGCATTTGAGACAAAACAAATCAAATGAAGAGCTCAAGAAGAAACGAGAGGAGGGAACAATGCATTTTTCCCTTTAGAGCATCATCAAACCACACCATGATCCCTAAAATGCGTAAGGAAAAAACACAAGGGAAAATAAAGAATCAAACCATGGAATAGAAAGGTGTCCTTTCCCTTTTGGGACTTTCCTAGGCCTCACGACAAGTGAAAAAATATATGAAGATGAAAATTGCATGCTCTAGGATGTCGTAATAGTGGAACAAAGGAGGAACTCATTTGGTTCCCCCTTTGGTATTTCCATAGACCCCAACGCCAGTAGAAAATGTACCATAGATGAAAATGAATTGTTTGTGAAACTAGGAAGGTTCCCTTAGAAAGGGACTAATTTGTTTTCTCCTTTGGGTAGTGTTGGACCCTATAGGAGTGTAAAAAATACACAACAACCCAAAATGCATCACCAACAGGGATAATAATGTTGCATGAATAGGAATCCAATGTGTTTTAGCCTCAGAGCCTCTACCACTACCCAAGGCAAGTCAAAACAAGTTCCCAAAATAAAAGTGCACCCTATAGAAGTCGCAACATCCTATTGGATGAAGACGAGATGCATTTTTCTTTGAGAAGGCCATGCAAAGTTTTAACCATTGGTCGGATTCGAAGCCCAAATCTTTCCCAAATATATTAACTCAATAATTGTTGAACTTAGACATTTTTATTCAAGCTTAATGCTAAGCTAACCATCTTTGTTGTTTAAGATATTTTACAACTGCATTTCTTATTTACTACCCATTTTATTCAGTGGCATAGGCAAGAGAGCTAATTAAAGCCGATAGAGGATACATAGTCATAGTTGGGAAAATTCTGAAGATAGAATCAGGTTCTTCATGCTTAACTACCTACAGATCAATTGTTCATAACGCATTCCCAATAACCAATTCAAAACATTTGAGCTTTAATTAAAATTGATTAAAGTTTTAGTCAATGACAAGATTTTGTAAGAAGGTAGGAGAAAGACTCTTACAATAACGTGCTTTGTTGGAATATTGAGTTCAAAATCACACACACACTTGTTATATGGTTACATTTGTTATTAATTTGCTAGCGAGATTGATTAAAAATGATGTTTTTTTGTTTGCTAGTTTGTTTGTGATTTGAAGGAGTAGTTTGTCAAAATCATCCGGGATTATACTTGGTCTGTGCCATATCAACCCTTGACATGGTTGGAATATTAAGTGTCTCCTCATGACTACTTTGAAGAGTTTGAACTCAAGTCTTGCAAACCAAACCCATCAAAATCAACGTGTTAGCAAAATTTACAATGGAGAATTTTTTTAAATAATGACATAAATGAGTTTTATCCCATCATGAGAAAGTAAAAGCTACCAAGATAACATTGTGTCTATAGGAAGGAATAAAACCTTTCTCTTATTTATCAATCCCTTTTCGGTCTTTTATTATATATATTTTTATATTTTTCATTAAAATTCATGCATTTTATTTGTCAAACTAAAATGTTGGTGTTATTGTTATGATTTGTTTAAAAAATTGCTGAGCAACTTATATAGTATGTTAAGTGTCTTTGTTGGTGGCCATTCACATCCTTAGGTTGGTTGCACAGTTTTTAAGATAAACTCTAGGTCAATGACCATTAAACTCTCCAATTGACAATTATGAAAAATATGTTTATAAAGAAAATTTGTTATAAGGTTGAATCATAAGTTCTTTCTATCATTAAAACATCTCACAGCCACAATAACCCAAAAAAAATTAAATAATGCACAATTATGCTTTAATTGAAACTGAAAAGTTTTGAATGGTGAAACAAATGTGATTTTTCCCATCACTAGCAAGTGAAATCTACCAAGTTAACATTGTGCCTCCAAATAGGATAAAAATCTCACCTTGTTCATATGTGGTTCATATTCATCCATTTATGTTTTGTTATGTTAATTATTATATTTTTCAATTAAGGTATTATTGTTATGATTGTTTAAGAAATTATTAAGTGATATATATATATATATATATATATATATATATATATATATATATATATATATAAACAATAATAAATTTAAAAGAAGTTTATTGGTACTTTGTTAGCACCATGCAATAACTTGTTTAAAGACTACATCAATATTCAATATAATCAATAGGAACACTTGTAAAATTCTATGAAAGCAAGGAGCATACTTGCTATGATTTGAATCAAGGTTGTGATCACAAAAACTACTTTAAATTATCGCTAAATCAAAATATTGTGATTTATCAAATTAGGACGTGAATGTCAGCTTCGATCCATTTGAGTGTGCACTAGTCACAAGATCATTGAATATAATTTCTCTGATATAACCACATGGTCTACTCTTACTTCAAGGTGATGCACGACTCCATGAAAAACCCTCATGAGAATTAAATCTTGCTAGTAGTGAAAAGCTTCTTGCACCTCAATATTGAATCCAACCCCTTTGACCAATATACTATATATTTATCATATATATCTATATATAAAATCTCACCTCGAGGGTTAGATCAATCGATTGAACTATCCATCCAAGGTATGATGTTGACATGATGTCACATGTTTAAATTTGATGTAGTTCCTGAAGGTTAAGGTTACCACACAATGTTATGGTTGGTGGTTGAGTCGCCTTTGATCTAAAAAATCCAAGAGGGGATCCATACTATTTTCGTTCAAAAAAGAAAAAGAAAAAAGGATATATATATATATCCAATGAAAAATTTGTAGGGAATCCAATGGATGTTTTCTTAAATTTGTAGATGGAATCCAAATAAACTCATTGGCATAGATTAGTGCTGCAAACTAGATAAATGCCCAACCTTGGTGACAACCAATTGATCTAACCTTTGGCCATATATATATATATATGTGTGTGTGTGTGTGTGTGTGTGTGTAAACCTTTAGAGACTTGTATATATAATTAGGAACATGTGTTCCCTCCTAGGAGGTCATAGGTTCAAATTCGGAGGGGGGTAGAGTATGTACACCTTCGTAGGCTTTAGAAATGAAATCGTTGCACAAAGGGGTTCCCTTGTCCCACAAACAAGGGGGTTTCACTAGTAACCATGTAGGACTAAGTGAGAATAGATCTTGTAATCTCTATAGGTATTATGCCTTTGTAGTAATGGTTGAATAAACAGAGCTATCTCATGGAGCTTAAACCTTATTATATAGTTCTACCACATTATAAAAATATGAAACATGAAAATTAACAAGTTCCCTTTTAAATTAAATATCAAGGTCAAGTTGTTAAGGGTGTCATTTTATTGTTGCAAGTTAGTAATAGTAATAAAGGATCTGTATTTCAACTATTTTGGTGTGTGTTTTTCTTATATATAACAAAAAATTTATAAACAAATCATAGGGCTATTTCTCCATTTTTTCTAAATGGAATCCATAACAGACTTTCTAGTGTATACTATTGCACCTAACTTAGGGAGACGTGAGCCAAGCACATGCTAACATTGAACTATCCAAATGCCCAACAACAACGATGACAACCGATTGAACTAAACCTTTGGATTGGTCTTTTCCTCTAATAAAGAGTAATAACTTATTATATGACACAAAGCTATCTATATGCCAAACAACATTGGTGACAAGTTGTTGAGCTGACCCCTTGAGTTAGGCTATATATATATATATATAAACCCTCAGGGACTTACCATAATTTAGAGGATGCTACCCAAGGTATACCCTATATTCTTCAAGGAAAAAGGCCAAGTCAATTGCAACACCCTTTTGTCAATTGCAATAACAATTAATAATCACCTAGTACTTGGTGAGAATAGTTTCTGTAACCTCCCAAAACATTACACCTTAAGGAAAATGGTTGAATTAATCAACCTATCATTTGGAACATAAACCTTATTCTCTACTCTTACCAAGGTTAAGCCTTATTATAATGTGGTGCTACATAATGGTAATACGAAACTTTAAATTTTCAAAAGTCCCTTTTAAATTAATATAAGCGTAGCAAGTTGCTAAAAGTAAGAAAGGGATTTGTATTCTAGTGGCATGTGGTGTGTGGTTTTGTTATACCAGAGAACAATGTGATGCCTTGTTATGGTGGTTTCATTACAACAATGATTTGGTGACAATTTAGAATTATATTATGATTTCTATGGTTATAATATGAATTCTCAAATTTATGGTTTGATCTTTCAAACTGATAAATCTCTCATATGCTCCTTGCATCTATAGATAAGTTTCACCATGGTCATCAAGTCGTTATGGAATTCTTTGAATTGTAATCTTGAGTGTAGGATTAGCTCCAAGAAGTTTTGCTCAGAGTTGTCAATGTGGTGCTTGACCTACACCTACTTGAAAATAAATGTTCTAATCATCTTATATTGCAAATTATTGTGGAGGTCATGGCTTCAATGGAACTTAGTGTTGAATACTTTTTGCTTAAATTAAATACAAGATTCAATAATTTGGATACAACCTCCATAAAGAGAGTTAACTCTTTGAACTTTAAGGGATCCTTCAACTCAAAATACCTTTTGGATGCCTAGAATGAAAAGCATTAGTGTATGTTGACCAAATATTGCTTGGTAAGTTTATGGGTGTGTGGTTGAAATGTATCTTCCATATTCGGGAATTCAAAGACATTGGAGTCCCTTCTTGAAAGGGGACCTCCATTGTTATTTTTGCAATTTTTTAATTTATTTTTTCAATTTGAGGAAGACGGACTAGTTTTAGGACTAATGGTTCATACTTGAATTGGTTGTCTTTTGAGTTATACTGATTTGGTTTAGAATACATATTTATCCATAATCCTTATAATAGTAAGATGCTCAAAACAATCAGTAACAAGCTAAGGAGACTTATAGATAAGGTCTAGACAAAGTCCAAGATGTACTCATGTCGATGGATGTGCATGGAAGTAAACCTTGAATTTGGCATTCTAGAGGCAATCACACTACAAATTATAATTGGTGACATTCACAAAAGTTAGACTAAAATCATCTTCCTTTCAAATGTAATTATACCATGGATATAGGCATTTGCTAAAGATTGTCCAACAAATCCCTAGACCAAGAACCAAAGGACGAATTCCAAGAATCTTCCAAGGCCTTTGGAAGAAGAATAAGTCAATGACACATTGCCCCACATTCTAGAGACAAAGTTGCCACGTTTTAAAACAAAAAAACATATTTCAAGCTTTGGAAAATTTTATAAAAGAGTCAATTAGAAAGGAGGTTGACTAATCTCCATGAAGGGAATAAACAAAAGAGAAATGGGCAAGACAAGGTGCTTAGAGTTGGAACAAGAAGAGGAAAATTAGGAGGTTGACACCTGACCTCCATCCACTCCAAAGGTTCAAGAGGAAAAGCGACAACGCTAGTATTCAATGGACTACCTTCTTTGGTAACCCTCCAAGGGAAAATCCCCAATGGTAGAATCCCTTGATGTCAAGGAAGCTAATAAGGAATTGTATACATAAAAAGGTTGCAAAATCCTTATATATATATATTTTATAAATTATTTCCAACTAAATTCAAGCCCAAGCCCTTCCTTAGAGGAGGTGGCTAGGTTAAGGCTTAATGTTTCCTAAGCGCCTCTTAAAGAGGGAGAACTGGATAAATCTCTATGTTGCCTTACTGCCTCTTACAAGAGGGAGAATTAGACAAGGCTTGATGTTGCCTAAGTGCCTCTACAAGAGGGAGAACCAAAGGGAACTCAACGTGGGAAACAAAGAAAAATAAGGCCTTAAGAGCTTAAGCCTACATTAGCTATGTTATTTAGAAGTTAGAAAGTTGAATTGAATATCCTTCAAATATTGTTTGAATGTATTGTTTTTTAAGTATGTTTATGTAACTAATCTAAGGCAATATTCTTGTAGGTTCGGTAGACTAGGGAAAATGTAAGCAAGAAGTTACAACAACCTAGTAGGTATAGTATACTAAGAAAAATGTAAGCAAGAAGTAACAACAAACTACTTCCATGAAGTTCCAAGACTATTGTATAGGGTGAAATTCAAAGTCATAATAATGCATGTATTTGGACATCTAAGGATCACCAAAGCTTTTTGAATGAACTGTTTGAGTAATACAAATGCTTTTTTTTTGTGAAAATAAGAAATGGATCCCAATAACAAAGAGGGAAGATTGCTTAATCGTTTTAGAAAAATTCTTTATGATTTATTAACAATTAAAGGGACTATTGAAGGAAAATATGTCACAATTTCTGATCATTCTTGCAAACTCAACAATGACATAAATGTTCATATAGCCAATCATTTACAATTTTTCTTGCCAAACTTAATCGAATATGCATTTTTGAACAAAACAATATAGAAAATGAAGAATCTACGATGGATGCTTGGAAATCACATTTTCAAATATCACTTCAAAGATACCTTTGAGGAGAAACCTTAAAATAATTTTAGGTTCACCATGGACGGAAACATTGGACACTCATTTTAATTTGAAGAAACATATGATGATTTTTCACGATAAATAGAAGATAATGTTGCACAACCCTACATTGAAGTCATACATAGAAGCCACCTCATCGAAAGAGATTAACAATGTACCATATGTCATCACTTAAAACTATTGAGAATCACAACAAAATGAAAAATTTGACAAGAATTTATTACACATAAGAAAAATGCACATCCATGAAATCAATATCAAATCTTCTTTATTTAACTAAAATGATTAAAAGAAAAAAAATTATCAATTCAAAAAATCAAAGTGTAATTCTTGGCTAAGAGATATCTACCTCCCTAATTGATTAAGGATGTCATCTAGAGTTAAAGTGCAAGTTGTGTAACAAGACATTTAGAAACTCAATAAAAGGTAAAATTTCAGTTCACCCTTAATGAAATTTTATTGACTAACAATTTGATAGAAATATATGACAAAATCATAATTAGACAATAATTTAATCATGACACAATTGTATGTATTGTATTCTTAGTATGGATAGCTTGAAAATCCCATGATGTTTTTGGTTCCTTAGTTTTTTAAACATTGTTATAATTGAATTTATAGGTTTTTGGGTGGATTCAATCCATTGTTTTATGCCTAGTGCAATCTAATATTGGTTAAGGGGTTAGGGTTGTAATCTAACCCCACTTATAGGATTAGGGTTAATTGATGCTTTGAAATACCCAAATATTAAATTGTGAAGAAAGTAATTAATGCAATTAAAAAGGCTTGCAAGTTTGAGTTTGTTAGTTTTAACAGTTAAGGGTTTCCAAGTTAAATCTTGTATATATGTGTATAAATGTGTCAATGTTTTTTTATGTTTTACGATTCGTTAGTATTGAATCTATTGAACATGTTTGTCAATCTATTCAAATACCCTAAAATAACAAAGCATCAAGTTAAAAGGGCATCTTATTGTCATCCTAATCACATAAGTCATTGCATTGCCCAATCAAATTACCAACATCAACATTAATTTGAAAAAATGTTCATGTCCCAAAAACTTTGAGCTCAAATACAATTTGAGCTCGTAATTGAAGACATGCTTGGGGTGGTATCAAAGTAGCCCATGTCAAGACTCTTATCAATGGACAATCCCAAAAAGAATCAAACTAGAATGGATTAATCATTTCACAATGTGACTATTATTTAATGCTTCAAAGATCTTTGCATTTCCTTCCCTCAATTCATGATAGTAACAAAACATTTCATAAAATACAAGAGTTGCAATCTAAAGACGCTTAAAGGGAAAATGACACTTTCAACAACATCACTCTACACCATTATACTTTGTGGGAAAAGCATTTATAAGGTGGGAGAGTCGTAATATAT
>LPNX010270101.1:533187-552047 GCA_001517045.1 Pseudotsuga menziesii
ATATATATATATGCCACAGGACTTAATTGAATCATTTAAACCATCCAAGGATGTTGTCAAGGGTGAGGCCAACCATAAGTTCAAATCCAATTGAATCCTTCTTGGTTACNATATATATATGCCACAGGACTTAATTGAATCATTTAAACCATCCAAGGATGTTGTCAAGGGTGAGGCCAACCATAAGTTCAAATCCAATTGAATCCTTCTTGGTTACTAAACGTTGTTGCAATTGATGGTCAAGCTTCCTCCATCCAAATATTTTGGAGAAGGGTCCAATCCCATGAAATTTTCTTTAGAAAGATATATAATACTATTATTAAACTCTAGTTGTATAATATTTAATAATAGATATGCTTAATGATCATTCGTTTATAGTAAACTAACCCCTGGTCACTATTTCTACGTTCACATTTGTATATGTATCATCTTCTATAATAACAATTCTATATTTATTCAATATATTCATCTTTAGACAATATTGATTTACTTGTCAACGTTAATTAACATATTGCCAGGGATTGGTTAACTAGTCAACCTTAATTAACATATTCCCTTGGACTTTTACTTGTGTCAATAATGCCTTTACACCACCAATTCAATTGCTCTTGTGCCAACTTGGTTCCTGCAATCATCGCCTTGTCATGGGCATCCTCAATGTATATTAAAAAATTTCACCCATCGACATGCGGACTTCAATCTATTTAAAAACAACTTTAATCATTTTATGTACGTACAACTTTATGATATAATAAAATTCATCAATATATTTTGAAACTCAATTTTTCACTATCTGTTTTGAAACCTACCGATTTTTATTTTGATTTTTTTTATCTTAACAGATACAATTTCTCCATCGTGACTCAAAATTCTTGCCACCAACCAATGGGTAGTCAAAGTTGATCTTTGTTTTGTTGACTGCAATTTCAGGGTTCTTGAGGAACAACATGATGTGCATGTAAGGAACTGCAAATTCAATGTCATCTATCTATTTTTGAACTCCTGTATAACTTCACCTATCTCTGTTTTTCTAACAAGAACTTGCCATTCAGACTTCAATGCTACTTTTATGCAACATGATGGTTGTCGTTGCTACATCATGTATGCCAAATTTTCTATTTTCTCTGCGTATACGAGTACCTGGCTTCTCAAACACACATCACGGGTGGCTTCTCAAAAACACATCACCATTACCTGGCTTCTCAAACACACATACCTACTTGAGATTAGATTGAGTTGGTATCAACACTACGGACAAATCAAACTCTTACAAATTGACGACTCTTGATCATTTTTCTATAGAACATGTATGATTTTAGTCATCATACAATATATACATTACTTTTATAATGCACAGCATATTTATATCCATCGTCGTTGAATCTTGATTATAATTATAGAATTCTTGTAAACCCCCCTGCCCATTATAATACATAACTATTACAATTGTTATATTCATGCATTACCCATTGTCCAGCTGACAAACCTGTATCAAAACCTTATAATAATTGTTTCATTGTAACTTTTTAAAACATCCATGACTAATAGCTTTCCAGTGTTTCCCTCGTTAATTGCAATTATTTTGTTGTGATTTTTCAAGAAACAATATCCTTCGTTCATAACTTGTCAGTTTGGTCTTCCTTAATTCAGAGAAGATGAATTTATGTGCAAATTTATAACAATACAATTTTCCATTCTCAAATATATTTCTGACATTTTGGTTCTATCAGAGAGCCTTCATATTCTTACTTCACGTCTTTCACATAATCCACTTATCAGGGGATATTGATATTCTAAACATAAACAAAACCAAATGATTATGTTTTCCGTGCCCATTTAGAACATCTGAACTTTGATAATAGTTTTATGGTGGGTTCCATTTAAGACAGCATCACGCTCTATCAATATCTGATCATCGCATTCACAATACCAGATATTGTCACTGAAACATATATAATCTTGAGATGTCATGGTAAACCTCAAAATTCCTTCTCATGTGCATGTTAAAAGTCACTATAACTACCACGTTTTGCAATGCAAGCTTCGAACCAATAGGTTCCTGTAAAAGTATACGAGTATAATAGTTGACGACAAAAAAAATCAAAGGTTTTGCAGAAATAAATCATCTGGGTCCTTGCCTCCTGGAATTTTCATCCATCTAGAATTCCTATGCATTGTAATCATCAGCTAATTGAAGCAACACATTCTTACCTTAAATATAATGTTTTTTCTAATTTTTTTTTTTTATCTTGATCTGACAGGGCTCACGTCAAAACAATTGACTATGGTCCAGTAGAGGAATTTGAATAAACAAATCTTGCAGCCCCTTGGTGGAAGTTGAATAACGAATTACAAACTCGGTCGATAGCTAATACAAAAACACTCCTAGATAAGAAACATAGGATCCATTCGAGTTCAAATCATTTTGTCCAGAATATATAACCAAGTACAAGGTTATCTACTACAGTACGGCAGAAGTGCTAACAACAATCTCAAGAAGTCATTGACCTGAATGCTCGTGTATCTCTCTGTGGGGCTACTCACATCTTTAAGTGGTACTGAATTTCATGTGCAAGTTTATGGTCCATGTGTCCTTTGAAATAACAAGCCATTTGAATCTTTAAATTGTTCGAGCTTTAAAGCTTATTTCTTATTTATTCAGCCTCACAAAAAATCACTAGTTGAGGCATTAAAGGGCTTGGTTCTCCAAATGGAAGTATCATGGGAGTTGAAGTGACAACTGATTGGAGAAGCTTGCCCTAGGGCAATCCCCAAACTGGGCCCAATTTGTTATTATCACAAACATATTGGGAATTATACCCAAATGAAAAAATGATTTGTTTACAAACCCTTAAGAGGATACAAATAGAGATACAAATGTATATATATCATGTGGGAGCTGTAGCTTGTAAGATTCTAAGAATCCTTGTGCTAAAGTACCTGATGTAAATTGTATTAGTAGACAAGTAGCTGAACTTTGTTTCATGCCTTAAAATAGAATGTGGTGAACATAGTTGGCTTCTGAAACACAAAAGCATTACGACTTGATAATTTTCTCTGTTTGGAGCAACAAGTGTGAGAAAACAGGGAAAGGAAAATCAGGAAACCCTTTGCTAAAATCTGAAATAAAGACAACATCCATACCAGGGTTTCCACTGTTAGTGACTTTCTCTTGTTTGGGTGTGATGCATCAGGCTTTTCAAATAGAAAACCTTGAAATACTGACTGGCGTTTGTTTTTCATGGATTTATCCAGATATAACTGTACCCAGCCCAGAAGCAACAGAATCCGACTTCAAATGAGGCTTGGATGGAAAAACAAATAGCTGTGTACTTGCTGGAGGAGGATGGAAACTAGCTGAGTATCGAGCAGCAGTAAGAATGAATTGTGGCAACTGCAACAAACCTGAAGCTAAAGGAACAAGCTTGTAAGACAGTATATGGCTGGAATAAGGTAAAATTGAAATCGTGTCACTATGAGCTCCTGATACAAGGAAGCTTTGTGAATCAACTAAAGAAAATCTAACTTCTTGCAGACTAGTCGTCTCATTTTGTATTTTCAAAGCAAGAGTGAAGGGTACCCCGAATAAAGCATGAGAAGGGCACTCCAGGCTGACAACTAATGGAGGCTTCTCCACTCTTATAGGTGAAAGCTTTACTAGTGTTGTTGTCACTGTTGGTGAATCAATAGTTACTGAAGGCTGAAAATGAGAAACATTGCTAGCTTTTTCACGTAGGAATAACTTCATAGGTTCCAGATCCCTTTTCCATCTAACGCAAACAGTTCCCACACCAAGTGCTGATGATGTAACAGATGGGCGCACAGAAAAAATCTGCCTGTATGTTTCATTTGGCAACAGTAAAAACGAAAAGTCAGATTCTGTTATACTTCCCCTTTCAGTTTTTGGCTCTGCCTGATAATGTTCCAAATCAGTCGTTGTAACAGAAAGCAATCCAGCATAAGTTTCTCCAGCCTGCCTTACAGAGCATGAAGAGCCATCCTCCTCCTCAACAGTAATTGATATCAATCTTAAGGGAACTTCCGTAAAATTTCTTGCTGTTACCACAAGTACATTGGCTTCATTTAAAGCCAATGAAACGTCTAAAGCAGAAGATGGTTTTTTTTGAACATTTGCCAGTAATAGAGAATCTCGTCTGAAAGGTGTCATATATCTGTGACTGACAGTGATAGGAATCCTACCCTCTAACTGTAAGCTCTTGTGCACATGGATCTTTTGAGAAGATTGGTAGCCAAGCGAAACAAATAATGTCACCAGCTTTGGTTTGTGCCATTTAATGAATAACTGGGTAGACCATGATGTGCCTATATCTATAAATGGGAGAGACAGAATACCAGAAGATTTTTTAAAATTTTCTTCAGCTCTTGTCTCTCTTTCTAATTGTTCTCCATTGCTTTGAACTATCAGAAGCTCTACATCATATGACTGCAAGGAAGTTGATGCAGTCTCTCTAGGACTTGCCATTGAACTTACTTTTGAATCAACAATATTTATCTTCAATTCCCCAGCGTGGATAGCATGGCCTTTGGAATTGACAAGAACAGAGACTGGGAATAATTCCCCAACAAATCCAGGCCCTGATGCACTTAATACAACATCAACTAAAGGCTCTGGATCTTCTACTTGGATAACCTTCTGTCCAAATAAAGCAAGACTACCATCCCTCATTGGCAATGTTTCCAGTCTATCTTCAAACTTCCAGAGTGGCAGGTCGTCCCTAGATGCTGGACTTTCAGCTCTGCAACAGATGGTTGAGTGTTGTCCTATTCGTGCAAAAACTGACGAGCATTCCAATCTACCACTGAGACCTGCAAAACCATTACATCCACTTATGATCTAGATCATGGTACAAAGTAGAACAAATAACAGTTGTGACAGGTGTTGCAATAGAAGTGCAAGTTAGTGTTAGTTTTACATCTTTCATATGTTCATCTACTTGATAAAAACACATCACAAAGCTGAGTAGAGGTCTGCATACCTGCATTGACATTAAATGATAATCTCTTCCATTTGTTTGGCTCCAACTCCAGATCTGGAACTGTTTCAATCCTGAGACTTCTAGTTTCTGGAGTATTTACTGAAGCTCGTCTCTTTTCACTTATAACAAGAAAATTGCAAGGCAGCTGATTAAATTGAATTTCGAGCTCATCAATTTCCATGGGTAGTGGTAAATGAGTTAGTAATGCCAACGTGAAGGATGTCATTCCCCCAGGTTTCACGACTTGCTCATGAAATGCAACACAAGCCAAAAGAACTGCTCTCAAAGGACTGACAAGATCAATTTCTAGAAATATTGGCTCAGACTCTGTCACAGAGAGGCAACGATTTCCTTCATGGGCTGGTGTATCAGAGTTTGTTCCTCGCAAAATTCCAATCACTTCTTTGTGTATCTTAGCTCTTTGGGAGTACGAAAATGGACCAGCTGGTCCATCTTCATTTTGTAAGGTGGCAGCTTCCAACTCTAGATCTGATAATATTGGCAAAGCTGCCATCTCAAGAGAATATTCTATGTATTCTTTCAGCAAACATAGTTTTCTTGCACACTCTTTCAGGGTACCCAAACACGGCCAGAGCAATGTTACCCAGGCTTCTTGCCTGTACAATCCTGCCACGCTGTCAAAGAGCCTCTTTGCATTTGCATACTCCCTCGCAGTAAAATATTCTCGGCCCATCTCACTACCAATATGGTAAACCATTCTACTAGATTTAGCCAGTTTATATTGTTCATAAGCTTTCATAAGTAGATCAATCACAGCGTGAGAATGTTGAAACATTTTTTCCTCCACAATAAAATGCCCCAAATACTCTGCTTGAGTGGGACTACGGCACACAGTACACCAAAGTAAATCAGTGATCTGAATTTCATAACCTGAACACATTGCACACAGACAGATACCATGTTTGCCACTTTGATATATTAAAATATTTATAAATAAAAAATCACCTTCTCATGTGAAGATTGCTTCCCTCTAGAAATTGTGGATATTGCCCCACATAAAGAGGCACACCTAGTGCCTCGGAAGAACTTTGAAATATGTCCACTGCTTCAGTTTCAGAAGCTTCAGACATGTCTAAAGCAAACTTGAAGCTGTTTCTCCTCTCTCTCATATAATGTGCCGCTAACTGGAATATACACAAACTTACATTAAAGAATTGGCACTCGCCTCTGAAGAATCCAATAACAAGTTATTGCAAAAAGGATTAGTCGAGAGAAATAAAACCTCAAAAAGAGGGGAGATTCAGATATATAATACTAAAGTCCCAAGTACAGACAAATTGTGATCATGAAAGCCATTGTCCAAAGAATGAAAGATTTGGCAAAATATCACCAACGATCATGAAATATTCATTAATAAAAAGTCCACAAACCTCGTAGTAGTAACCCGGTTGTTGTTCCAGCTCAGTGACAGGTGGTCCAGGCATCCCTGGTGTAGGAGATTGAACTATTGATGTTCCAAGAGAACTTGCCTGGAGCAACTCTGCAAATACAATATACTGTCTGCTAACCCATTCCCAGTGTAAAAATGCAGCGTTGTATGGCCCTATCAATTGCATGTACCATGCCATATGCTGTCTAAACCATTTGATTGCTTCTACTCCTTTTCCGCCATGCATTAGTAATGTTGAAACTTTGAAGTGTAGTTGTTCTGCAACGACTTTTATCTCAACTAAACGTTGGATTGGCAGAAACTCAGCTGGAGTATTAATTATCTGGACACCAGAACCAGCAGTTAAACAATCATATTCTAGTTGGAACAAAAGGAATCACAGGATACTATCATGGAGATGAAATAAGTTTATAGCAATCCCTGATCTCTGTAAAAGACAATAACAGAAAATCTTTCATTTGTCTGTTTTCATGGCTGAAATAATTCATTGAAATATATCCGTCAACATGGAAATAAAAGGAGTAGATAATACCTTCACCACAAGGAAACCATTGAAAATAAAAACTTGTGAAAATCACCATTGACCCCATAGTTCTCAATGGTGTATTATTTAACCATAATGAATGATGATGTACAAAAAGGTAAAAACCCTAAGGTCCTTGTCTGACCAAGCATTATGATATGACATAAAATGCACAGATATCCTCAGCAGTCGAGACATACTTGAGGTCCTTATGACGCAGAACATTACTAAAAGGAAGCGAGAGAAAAGGAGATTAAATGAAAACTTGTAATGTACTGAGGGAATCATAATGGTACAGAATTAGACCCAAGGATCACTAGTAGACTATGACCTCAAGGATATTACAAACTGTTGCAAATCCTATACTGATTACATATATGTTCAATAAACTTGAATGAAATAGTATAGAGCCACATATCCATGTGTGAAGGGGTTAGAACTGAAGAGGTAGCTACACAAAGATCATCTCCATAGTCAGATGAGCCATTGGCACCAGCCCAAAGAGGCTACACACAAAGGTCATCGCCATTATCATAAACTAAGACATGCAACCTCTGGAAGGCATAAATAAGGTGTCTTCAGTTTTGATAAATATCAGGTTTGGTGCAAACACAACCCTTTTATTTCTTGCACATCCCAATCGTCCTGTATCACTCTTCAAATCAGTGATGAAAAACTAGCCGAAAAACTGCCTACTTTTAAAAAAATCGTGATTTTTTACCTAAGCCGAAAAATTGGCTGGAAGGAATCGCGATTTAAAAAAAAATTACCTCACGACTTTTTCCACAAAGTCACCATTTTGGCTAAAATGGCTAATTTTTTCCAAAAAATAGCTATTTTAGTCACTTTGTTGTGTACTTACACCTTTCTTCTACTGTATAAATGTTTTGAAACTTTGTCGTATTTGAAGATCAAATCATGCAAGGATAAGCTATACAAAAATTTTATCCATTTATCAAAGATCACAATGATAATTGAATTACTTTTTTTCACTATTAGAGAATTTTTTGAGCAAACATATTTTGAGTGATCATCATAGCACATTGTAGGAAAAAGAGAGCAATGTTTCAAGTGGTAGATGAGGTAGGGCTAAATGTGGGGTTCATGTGAGAAATTCAATTTGGGAGGAGAGAAAAATACATCTAGTATTTATCACCAATACAACACAAGGAAAATATTTAATCGCTAACAACCAAATCAATAAAATATACCTTTCAAAAATTAGGTTTAAGTCATAAGATGGAAGGACATAAAAAGAGCATTTATGAAAACCTTATATAAACCTAATAATTAAAGTAGGGAAAAATATGAAGTATGAATGGAAAATTGAATAAAATGTGAAATAAAGATATAATGAAAAGGAGAAACAAGTAATAAGTAAAAAGAAAACTCATGGCATGATAGAATCTCCTTGGACAATATTAATATATTGTCTAAGTGGAGGGTGGAAATTGAGACTCCTGGCATGGAGGAGTCACATACATAGCTAGAGCCAGAGGAGGGGCAGGAGGAGGAGGAGGAGCAGGAGGTTGGAGACACCATGGAGGGTGAGGTGCTAGCATCGTTGTCGCCTTCTACAACAATTGATACAGCTAGTCCTCCATCCATCACTCATCGTCCGATATTAGATGTAGGGTCAAGGCCTTCTACTGCTACTACTAGTGCTAGGGGCAGGCTTGACAAACGGCCCATGACCTTTTCCCATAAAAGGGGAAGAGGGCATTGATATTAGATAGCTAGCTGCTAGTTTTTCTTAGATACATTTATATATGTGATGGCATTTTGTATTGGTATTCCACTTTTGAGTCCTTGATTGGACAACTCTGATGTTTCAGGATTCAGAATCGACTTTGATGTATCATTTTATATTTGGCATGACTACATGATGATGATATATATCAGTGCTTTATCCATATTTATGTTCCAATGTGTTTATTTGATGTTATTCTTGCTTTATATGTTTAAAATTATGAAAAATGAGTGTATTTTGTATTTTTTAATGTTTGTCGATTTTTCCCGATTTTTTCGCTGATGTTGCCAAAATGTTGTATTTGGGACCCTTCCCGACTTTTGTGCCGATGACAACGTTTTCAACATTACTTCAAATATTTGAGCTGACAGAATCATCATAGCAAATCCTTGTAAGCTTTGTCATCCCTTGGAAATTCTTCCTTACAAACTAGAAAGAATCCAGATAACTCCTAGGAATAGAGCCAATTTCACCTCACTCTAATCCTTTCTCTTCAGGTGGGTGATTTAGCAACCACAGCAGGGCTTCCCTAGGAGATCTAAAATATGTAATATGGTTCCTAGGGGATTAAGTTGACCCCAAATCAACAAAGTATGCTGCTGTCCTAAACTAGTTAAATCAGAAATCAGCGAGTAGTTAGCGACAGCAAGTAAAGAAGGTTAATTAATGATTCCAAATTATAAAACCACGAAGTACTCACCAATAGGCAACACACCTGCCTTTCTGCACTTAAAAAGTGCAGACCATCAAGCGAATACACCACAAAAAGAAAGGAGAACACTAAAAAGAGACAAAATTTCAAGGATATATGCAAGGACACTCAAATCTATGAAACTTCACTATAATCTCCCTATTTCTGCATAACATAATGCAGATCAGCAAGCTAATCCAACTGATTTTGATGAAGAACACCATAGGAATGCCATAATTGGGTTATGTCTAATACCTAGATGAATGCAAATTGGCAATAACACAATAGTTTCTCTCTAAATCTGGAACAAAAAGTGCAAATTGGCAAGCTAAACTAATTGATTTTTTTAGGAAAGATAATATAAAATAATTTTATTAATGTCCAACAAATAACCACAAATAGGTCACAGGGACTGCTAAGTACAATAGTATGAAATACACTGTAGAAGAAGAAAGATCACTCCTATAAGAAGCATAATAATATGAAATACACTGTAGAAGATGAAAGATCACTCCTAAAGGAACCAAAAGCAGATTTAATCTAAGATATATAATATAAAAGCCAAGGAAGAGCATGCTCCTGGAAGAACTGGAGTGATATAGGGACTATGAAGGACCAAAAGCCCAAAGCCTAGAACTCTCTGGAGGGATGCCTTGGAGGCACAAGAGGAGAGAGGGCTCAGAGCCCCTGCTCCCATTGCCTAAGGAGAGCAGGAAATGCTACTCTTTGGACCATCCACCTTGGCAACATGATGAAGTTGGAGGCATATCTTGTCTCAGCAACTTTCAACAACTCCAATCTGGAGTACTCTCGAAATATGGCCTGAGAATGGTGGTGGTTGGTGATGAAATTTAACCATCTCCCTTCCTTGCCCTGTTAGTTTCTTGATCCATGGAACTTTATTGTCAATCTCCTCTAAGATCGGATTTAGAATATGGACAATGCAAGGTGTCCAAAAAATGTTATCAAACCTGCTCTCAACAATTAAACCTGCAGCTTTGCAAACTGGTGCATTATCCATGATAACTTGCACCACCTTATTAGGTCCTATTTGCTCAATTGCTTTGATTAAAACATTAGCAACAAACTGAAGATGAACCATCAGTCATCACTCACAACATTATTCATACCAGCATTTGATAAACAAGGGACCAATACAAATCTCATAACCAGCAACCCAATGTCTTAACAATATGGAGAATCTAATACACCAATTACTTGTTGTATGCAATGCTACGAGGCAAATGTTATTAGTACTTTTGAGTTCTCATCTAATCATAAGCATTTCATCAAATATTAATATAAAACACCAGTACTGCAGTATACATCGGTCATGCTGATATTATGACATCAGTAGTGAATTGCATCAATCACATATGTTAACCATTCATCAACTCATAGATTCATATAACATTTTTCATCTACTTTCATAGCAACGTAACTAGTTTCTTATGTAAATTTGACTCTTTGTTTTGTCACTGTGTAGGGCTAAGAGAAAGAGTGGCAGCAAAGGGGAGGGATGCCATTGTAAGGGCAGCCTTAAGGTAAGGGTTAAGGTCACAATGGTTGAGGAAAACAGGGTACTGCTATAGCAGCAGACCCAAACTAAGGGGCTTCCCCAAGAGAGGGGTACCCGAGAGTGAGAAGAGGTATTAGGAAGTGGAAAAGGGCAGAGCGAGGGCTAATAAAGAGGATAGGGAGGCAGCCCGAGGGTGAAGGGTAGGCAGCGAGGCCTTAAGAAGGGACTGTTAGGACATCAACAAGCTGCTAGAGCAGCTAGCGAGGGTAAGGGAAAGCCTTTAGGGCAGTAGTGAAGGTAGGCTTAGGGAAGGCTACTAGGGCAGCGAGGGTGGAAGCCTGGTATAAGGGCAGCAGCGAGGTTAACTAGAGGATGGGTGAGGGCTTAAGAGACCTTAAGGGAGCTGCCGAGAGTGAGAGGAAGAAGCAACAAAGGATTAGGAGGAGGAACGAGGGTTAGGGAAAGCTGCTAGAGGGAGCAGTAAGGGTTTTGAAAGGAGCAGCGAAGGAGAGGAGAAGGCCTTAGAGAGGGCAGTGAGGGTTATGAGAGAGCAGCAAGGGTAGTTTAGGGCCTTTTTTGGAGGCAGCGAGGGTTAGTGTAGTAGGGATTTTGGAAGATCCACCCTAACCTAAGGTTTGTACTAGCTAAACTAACCCAGGGACTAATACAAAAACTAAACTAACCTAGAAGCTGACCTAAAAACCAACCTAAACACTAACCTAAACCAAGATTAAACCTATGAAAAGTGCAAAAACCCAAGGGAATCCCTACCCTAGCACAAGCCCTACCTAACCTAGGCTTCTAGGGAGAATGGCTAACCTGGTGAGGAAGGGTCCTAGGTCAAGCAACTAGCCTAGAAAAACTAAGGAGAAACCCTAGGGCACCCTCACAAGGAGACGTGCCTTGGTTTGCTAAGGTGACAAGAAGGATGGTGAAAACCTATCTATGGAAAAAGTGCAGCACTAGGGCTACCACTTAGACATGAACATGCATCATCGACCACCAATCAAACAAAGAGATGAAAAACCTGACCTTCTTGTGCTCGTGTGCATCCAATAAATCAAAGCATCACCAAAAGCAAAGAACTTCACCAAAGAATTACCAAAAAACAGCTTGCATTAAGCAGAAAACTTTCCTCAAGAGGAGCGCATCCATCCAAAGAAACCCTAGCAAGGGTAAAACAAGTGCATAGTGTATTATCCAGTGTTCCACGAGGACGTGTCTCCCAGAGTCGACGGCACGCCCTTTGCGCTTCCCATGCCCCGAGGGTTGGGAGGCTCTATGGAAAACGTTTCCCAGCGCCCCCCTTTCTGCGAAACTTGGGGAAACACAGATCTAGGAGTTTCCCGGATTGGTGGGCTCCCACACGCCCCCTCCTAAAAAATGGGGGGCTCCCATAGGCCCCCACCCCCCTTGAATTTTTACTTTAAAAACAAAAATGGTTCATCTTAAATTTTAGTCTTTTACACTAAATGGTCATTATAAATTGAAATAGAAACAAATAAAAAGAAACAAACATCGATATGATATGCTNCTTGGTGGAACACTGGTATTATCCCATAAGTTTTGTTTTGAAAATGAAAGTGAGGAGATCTATTTATATGATCTCACACTCACTTTTTACATAATAGCCAACCCTACATGCCTTAAAATAAGTCAACTTGAAATTATAAAATGTCAACTAAAAATTAAAAGAAAATAATAATGAAATATAGCCTAACGTAGGCTCAAGGTAGGCTACATAGGGTACTTACACCCCTAGGTGCCAAAATACGCTCAAATATGCGAATCATTATGAACGAAAGGCTGGAGTGCGCTGGAGGGAGAGCGTTATACCCCATCTAACCCATAGAATGTTGTAAAATCCCTTAACACCCTCCTCAAAGCATCAAAAAGGCCTAGTATGGAGGATGTCTTCCTCTGAGGAGATTAGGCCACGGAGAGCAGGTGCCAGCAATTTGAGAGGCTAGGCGGGTGTCATAAGTGGTTGTAAATGGAGACGAATGTCTCACTGAATCACTGCTGAAGTGGAGGCCACCAAAGCACATAAACAGGGTATGGAGCCATGTGACCCAGTGGCCAATCCTTAGGGGCCTCGGACACCAACCTCGAGGTTAAAAACCCCAATAAAGGGCAATCAACAGTGCCATTAAACCATAGTATCCCTAGAGGATGACCAGAGGCCCCAGCCATTACCATCATTGCTCAATAACACCCCTCCTGGTTGAAAAAATTGGCCCTCTCTCCCTGGGGTACACTTGAAGGTGCGCTAGGTACAGGTGCAACGTAACACACGGGTTCATATAAACATGTGATAATCTATGTGGGCACATGCCATGTGATGAAAAACACTATAGGAGTTTGTAATTGCCCACATGTGGCATCAACACAAAGAGCCATCTATAAGAAGGAAGAATTTGAAGCACAAAACAAATCAAAAGGATTAAGGACCCCTCATGTTCAGCGAGAATTGGAGGCCCATCCACCCAAGGTAGTGGATTCTCTCCCATGCAGTTACGCGGAAAGACAATATCAGATTTCCTTGACCAAGGTGGTAGGGGTGGCGTGGATGCAAAAGTGTTTTGGTTTCTCTATGCATGTGGCATACCATTCAATGTTCTTCATTCACACTATTAGCATGAAATGGTAGAGGCCATCCGCACTGCCCCAGCAGAATACAAGAGTTTCGGGTATGACAATGCTAGAACTATGAGGCTTGACAAGGAAAAAGCCAAGATCCAAATTGCTTTGTGGCAATTCACAAATGCTTGGAATGATTACGGGGTATTAATCGTATCAGATGGTCGGACAAATGTAAAAGACAAGCCATTGATATATGTTCTTGGTGTGTCTGCTACTGGTCTAGTCTTTCTTTCAACCCATGACTACTCAGATAAATTCAAGAATGGCATGAACATTGTAGAACACCTACTCAAAAACATTGAAGCTATTGGTCTATACAATGTCATCCAAAACATAACTGATAATGTTGTTAATTGTAAGGCAGTGGGAGCAATCATTGAAGATAAATACCCAACCATATTTTGGTCTAGGTGTTTGGTTCACACATTGAACCTTTTGATGCATGACATTATTTAAGTTCAAGGAAAATAATTACAAATGGATTGGTGAACTGTACAAAAAAGGCAAGCACATGATAAGATTTATTACCAAAGATAGCAATGCCCACGACATTTTCCAGAGTCACTCAAAGTTGGAGCTATTGAAGATAAAAAAGACTAGATTTGCTAGCTATTACCTCACCTTCAAGCGCCTTTTGAAGGTAAGAGAGGCATTGGCTAGCATGGTATCAAGTGAAGCATGGCAAGTCTTGAAAGATAGGGCTACGTCCACATCTGACAGGCATAATTTTCAAGAGGTGGAGGACATCGTTCATAATGGTCAATTTTGGGCAAGTGTCAAGTATGTTTTGCAGTTCACAAAGCCCTTTTATTACATGATTCAATTTTCAGATACAGATAAGCCGATGATTGGGAAGGTGCATGAGCGAACGGATAGCATGTTGGTCCAAATTAAAGATAATGTTAAATCGAAAGATCCCATCCTGTATGACCATATTCACAAACATGTGGTCAAAAGGTGGGAACATCTCAACATTCCACTGCATGCCTTAACATATGTATTAACACCAAAATATTATTCTCCATCTTAGTTGGCCAAACCAGCACCTAGGGGTGGGGTTAGGAAAAAACCCGACACAGATCCAGAGATATAGGTTGGGTACATGGCTACTATAGACAAGCTGGTGCTTGATGAAGAGGAATGTATTGCATTGTGAATTAAGGAAATACCTTAGTGAAATTGGTTTGTTTGGTACTTTGCATGCTAGAAAAGATCGAGATAGGGAACTTCCTATCAAATGGTGGAACACGTATGGTTCATTATGCCCACACTTGTATAAATTGGCAGTCAAAGTGCTTTCAAAAGTGGTTAACAATTCCTCTGCATATAGGTGTCGGAGTACCTATAACTTCATCCACTCGGTGAAAGAAACCGATTGAATAAGAAATTGGGCAAAAAGCTTGGTTTATGTACATTACAACTTGAGGTTGTTTAGTCATTACTATGAGAGGGCCAAAACTGATAGATAATGTCACTTGGGACAACAATCCGGAGGAGCATAACTTGGGGGATGGAGCCTTAACTTTAGAGCTCTTGGAGGAAGAGCTTTTGGGCGATGATGATGACCATGCAGCAGCAACAACAACAATGCCACCACCATCTTCTAGCTTGTTTCCAAAGACACCATCTTTGTGTAGAGGTTCACAACCTCCATCTGCATCAGTGAGTGGGGCCCATGGAGATCATGCAAGTCTTAGACATTTCATGTGCATTGGTAGCTCCTGAGATGATAATCCCATTCCTATTGCTCATAGACCACGTGAAAAGAAATTAGAAATTTCTCGTGGAAAGAGGAAACATCCATAAAATCTATTGTTCTTGTCTTTTCTTGTTTCCGGTACTTTCACGTTTCAAATTTCTACACTATTGACTCTTTTATATTTATTATGGTATATTTTGTAAACATTACATGGTAATTCAAGTTTGAATTTGAACCTACATTTGAAGCTCATTGTTTGCAACTTTGCATTTTGAGTCATTGACTGCATAAAAGCATATTATTATAACTCTTTGGTAATGAATATGATGCTTCATGAATTGTTTCAAGTTTCATTTCATGGTTGATGTTCTCTATTATAGACTATAGTTTAGTTACAAGTACAACTTTAGTGATGACAAAATGTTATATATTGAAAATTTGAAGCTGTAAGGTTGATGTTATGGATATTGGACCTATGGTTGACGAATTCACTGCTAGATGATTGATGAATGATGAATGATGTTATGTGGTATTATGGTTTATTTCATGTTTTTACGCTTTCCACAACTGATTCAACATTATACGTGCATTTTTTGACATATATGCATCAAAATATTTTAAAACAAATTATATAAAAAACGCTCTGAAACTAGAATCTTTTGAAAATTTCGCTTTTCACTCTCGCTTTCCGCTTGCGCTTCCAAGTAACCTTGTTCCACAACACTGGCCACTATGTGATTCAATGTACAAACAACAAGAAAAGGGGAAAAGATGAGACAAAGACAACAACATTAGCTAAGATTGAAGACTTTGCTATGAAGTTTGAGAAGGAATTTTCTCTTGTCTCTTGTCTTTCAGGCAGCAGTAGTGCATAGTTTGAGGACATTGGAGCATGGGTTGTGGGAAGTGGTTCATCTCGCCATATGACGGGAATGAGATTGGTGCTCCTTAGTGTTTCAAAGATAGACTCAGACTGCTATGCGGATAGTGGAGGCGACATCATGCGTTCAGTGAAGGGGGTTGGATGTTTAAGATTCCAGCTAGAGTCAGGAGGATCTCTGGAGGTGGCTGATGTGTTATTTGTTCCGGAGCTGAAGGTTAGCTTACTCTTAGTATTAGCTTTGGAGGATGAGGGATATAGCGTGGTGTTCTAGCATGGACATGTACTTATATATCCAGAGGGAGCTAGCTTGGACACAACAAGAGTGCTTTTTGTCAAAAAAGGAAAATCGTATAGGCTGTTGGGACATCCTATGGTAGGATTCAAGGGGATCTTAGATTCAAGGTCCATACCAATATCAAAGATAGTTGGTTGTGTGGGTTCTTAAAATATTGTTAGAAGATTGAGCTGGTACAAGATGACTCAGTTGGATGCTCAAGACTTTGAGAAGAGTCCTCAGAGCATGTTTTGCAGGAACAAGTCTTCATCGTTGGTTGTGTGGGTTCTTAAAATATTGTTAGGAGATTGAGCTAGTACAAGATGACTCAGTTGGATGCTCAGGACTTTGAGAAGAGTCCTCAAAGCATGTTCTGCAGGAACAAGTCTTCACCATAGGATCCAGTGTAGGTGGCATAGTGGCCTTCTGGTTCAGAGGGAGCAGCTACAACAATCGATGGAGTGATGGGGTTGGAGACAAGTCTAGGTGGAGGTTCCAAAAGTACCTTCCTCGCTAAGGAGTGTTAGTTTTTGTAGCTTGAACAAGTACTTATGCATAGGCTATGTGTTTAGCACATAGAAGTAGTCAGAAAAGTGACTCTCTAGGTGAACATTTTATAAACTGATTTTATAAAGTGGCTTTTATTATTTTAATGACTTAAGTGATTTAAGTCATCTCATTAAAAGATTAAGTCACAGCAATAGATCTATTGGGGCCAAGATCAAATCTTGACCGTTGAGATCTAGAGGTAGCCGATGAGTCATCAGAGAAATTATAAAAAAGACCTAAGGAGAGTGGAGACACATATTTTGAGAGAGTTTTGGGGAGCTGAAGAGAAGTTTTTCGAGAGAAGCTTACAGCAAAGAGGAAGTGCAGAAATCTCAAGGAGTGGGCATGCTTCCCAAGGAATCTGGCAGCATTTAATGCACAGAAAAGAGGGGTTGTACAACATAAATTTGAAGTGAACATACATTAGAAAAAGGACCATACAACAGCACGAAAAATTGAGGATAGGTACAACACAAAAATCAAGGTAATTCTGTCTTGTTTGGCACAGAAATCGAGGCAAGAAATTTCTATTTTTGGACAGCTGTACAGAACCATAGAAACGACCATACAGGTTGTACAGTACAATTTTTGTTGTGCACAATTTTCAAGGTGGAAGGCAGTACTGTTGGTGTTGGGCACAAATTTCAAGATTTGCTAGCCTTTAGCAGTCTGTACAGTGTATTTAATGCTGAGATAAGTTTGCTGTAATTTCCAGAATTTCTTCTCCATGGGCATTAATAAAAATCTCTCATTTAACTGGTTTTCCCTTCGGGGTTTTTCCAGGGGCAATGCGCAGAAATCCTTTGTGTCAAATGTGTGATTAAATGTCGTTGTCTACTGTTCATTTCCGCTGTGAGTTTTCAGTTTCTTAGTTTTATTATTTTAATGACTTAACTTCTTAAGTGATTTTTGTAGAGTTTGAGTGACTTAAGTGATTTAAGTCATCTCATTGAGAGATTAAGTCACAACCGTAGATCTAGTGGGGCCAAGATCAAATCTTGACCATTGAGATCTGGAGGTAGTTGACGAGCCATTAGAGAAATTATAAAAGAGACATAAGAAGAGTGGGGATACATTTTTTGAGAGAATTTTGGGGGGTTGAAGAGAAGAAGAGTGAGAGAAGTTTACAACAAAGAGGAAGATCAGAAATCTCAAGGAATGGGCATGCTTCCTAAGGAATCTGGCAGCATTTAACGCACAGAAAAGAGGGGTTGTACAGCAGAAATACGAAGTGACCATACAGTAGAGAAAGGACCATACAGCAACACGAAAAATCGAGGATAAGTACAACACAAAAATCAAGGTAATTTATGTATTGTTTGGCACATAAATTGAGGCAAGAAATTTCTGTTCTTTGGACAGTTCGTACGGAACCGTACAAACGACCATACAAGTCATACAGTACGATTTTTGTTCTGCACAATTTTCGAGGTGGAAGGTAGTACTGCTAGTGTTGGGCACAAATTTCAAGATTTGTTAGTCTTTAGCAATTCGTACAGTGTATTTAATGCTGAGTGTTGCCGCCTCTTATGCACTTGGCAAGAAAGCAGAGCAGAAATTTTCAAGTTGTTGGGTGCATCCTTGGGGGCAAGTCTCGAGTCACGTACTGTCACCTGATCCTGACTCCTATGTTTAGGCTCAACTCCTAACGAAGCCAAGGGGGGTAGTCCCTACAAAAAGAGTTTCTAAGGATCTTACTTTTATTAGTTATGGATGAAAGATTGTTATTTAGGAGTTTTGGAATCAAATTACTGATCAAGACAATTGCAGAATTAACTTGACAACATACATTAATAAAATAGTCACGACATTTTAAAGATAGTGTTATCCAACTTTTTGTACCATAAGTTGGGTTACCTGAGGAGCCGCCAGTTGACAAACTTGTTCAAAGTCTGATTCCAGTGTATCAGTTGATCCGTCT